>OX637641.1:21841765-22094265 GCA_951802225.1 Euspilapteryx auroguttella | reverse complement strand
TAACCTAACCTAACCTAACCTAACCTAACCTAACCTAACCTAACCTAACCTAACCTAACCTAACCTAACCTAACCTAACCTAACCTAACCTAACCTAACCTAACCTAACCTAACCTAACCTAACCTAACCTAACCTAACCTAACCTAACCTAACCTAACTAATATATGGTGGTTTTGCAAAACAAAAAAATTGTTTAGGTGAGGTTAAAAAAAAAAGGTTAGGTTAGGTTTTGAAAAAAAAAAAACTTAGGTTAACTTGTGTTAGGTTTCAAGAAGTTAGGTTGACTCATGTTAATTTATCTAAGTTTCTTAGACTGTTATTTTACCTTAATTTGAGCGGCGCTCACAAAAAATATTATTGGTACAGTCCAATTAACCTTAGTCCCGTTAGGTCACTATCCTAACCTCATAGTGGTCGGTTAGGATAGTAGGCCTTGGGCCTTGGGGCTCTTTGGGCTGATTGGGCTTCAGCCCAAGCGGCATATTTACGTGGTTTCCGCACGACAACACTGGCGCGATATAGAATTGGCAACAGTAGCGACACCTGTTGTTTAGTAGCGGAACATTATTATTTATTAGCAAACTAAAGTACCTATGCGTATTTACTCTGTTTTATATATTAGTATGGTTAAAAAACTTATAAAATTTTAATTTATTTTATTTTAAGTATACCCTACAGGTTATTGGTTTATCTTACAAAAAATTTATAGTTTATAATTTTTAGTGAAAATCCCTTTGATAGCTTTAGATAACTTTTGATAGCTTTAGTTATTCTAACAGCTTTACTATTCATCTAATTTAATTTGTAGTTTTCCACTGTGGTCATTAAAATTTAAAAGTTTATTCATCGCAGGAAAAAAATTAAAAATGTTTAGTGAGACAATGTCAACAATGGCAAACAAGTTAAATTGAAAGTAGCTATCTTTAGGAAGGTTTTTTTATTTACTGCCTACTTTATGTCGTCTGTCACTAGGCCACCACTCTGTAGCCGCTAAAAATTATTTCTGTAGTCCACTTCAGTTCATCATACCATACACAACTAACAAATTTTGTGTATTTGTTAGTTTTTTTTTTTTCATTCTTTAATGATACATTCTTAGTTGACAGGTGGCGCTACTTTAGCTGTGCAATGCTGGCTTATAATAATGCTAAATGCTAATAATATAACAATGACAATCATTAAGAAAGAAAAGATGAAAAATACAGAACAATAATTTATTTAGCTTTAATTATTTTCAAAACAAATACCTAGGTACTAAATATCTCTATAAAACTATATACATAAAGGTTTTTGAAAAAAGTTTGTAAATTTACTAAATATTAAAATTGATAAAAAATAATTATATCAAACAAAACACTAGACGTAAAAAAATCTACAAATGAAATATCTTATTAATCATTTCTCTTATTTCCGTTAAGATAATTTAATGATGTTATTGTTGACCGAGGTCGCCGTCGTAGTCTTCTTGCAGGTCGGCGTCGACTAGGGCGGCGGCGGCGGCGGCGGCGGCGGCGGCGGGCGGCGGATGTTGCGAGTGCTGCATCTCGAGCAGCGAGGTGTAGACGCCGGAGCAGAGGCACAGCACGCCGATCAGCACGATGAGCAGGTCGCGCAGCAGCCGCCAGGCGCAGGGCCCGTAGCCGCCCGCCACCGGGTACCACAGGCACAGGTCCATGATGGCGGGCAGGATGAGCGCCAGCAGCGACAGGCACAGCGCGCCGAACAGCGAGATGAACGGCCCCAGCCGCGGCACCGCCACCGCCAGCATCCCTGCAACACACACACACACACACACACGCTCACTCAGTCTCAGTCAGTGATGCAGCCACCTCACACACACACACACACTCGCGCGAGCAACTCACATGGCAGGATGACGAGCAGGACGCGCAGCGCGTAGTCGACGAGGCAGTGCCGCCGCGGCGCCGTGCGCTTGCGGCACCGCAGCCACACTATGTTGTAGGCTACAAAGTTTTGTAGCGGAAATGATAGGAAAATCGCTACTGCAAATATTATTTTCGCTGCCTGCGCTTTCCTGTATAGTAAAAAAAATATTTGTTATATTATTGTATTATTTATATCCTAAAAGAAAGGTTTTAATAGAGTGATAAATTTTGTATTTATTTTTGTTCGCCGGAAGTCTTTCCTAGATGGCGCTTTAAATTTTAAATCGCGCTATTGTTGTCTTGGGAGCCGGCCGATCGTATAAGAAACTTTTGTATACTGTATGTAAATATTTTGTCAGCGCTGATCTCGAGTTTGACCTAATCGATTCCGATGCGGTTTTAATTTAATAAAAGTATTTTTTACATTCAGGAGAAGGTTTTAATATTTTAATTGAATTCAGAAAAGAATAAGTTCTCAGTTTTGTTTCTGTCAATTTATTGAAGGCCGTTATACCTTTTTTGACCGAATTGAAAGAAGTTATTGTTATTATTTATTGTCGCTAATTTGAGTTGTTGTTGCCAATGCAATGTGTAATAATTTTGTCACGGGCGCGGGGACTTTATGTATTGTAAGGATGGGACCGCGAGCTAGTGCGCAAAGCAGTTTAATTCAGGCAGGTCTAAATTGAGTTATATCATTTAAATAATTCTCATTAAAATCAAAAGCAATTTTCATTACAACAGGTTTAAAAAAATACCTTAGTTCCTTGCAAGAATAGAAACATCATGCTTTGTTGAGGCGACAATCCTTTGCCCAGTTGATAAGTGAGCTAGAGCTAGGTAGGCTAGGGCTAGGACCGTCAAGCTTACTTGTCGTGCACGGGCAGGTTGAGCGTGAGCGAGGCGCGCACGTCGGCGCCGTACTTGAGCGAGCCGAACACGCCCACGAGCATGTACAGCGCCAGGATCACCGCCATGCCCACGTTCAGCAGCCCGAAGCAGCCCACGAAGCGCCGCGGACGCTCCATGTTGTACTCCAGTGCCAGTATCTGTCGTCACCCCACCATGTCAATCAATATCAGCCACAGTCAGAGTATTTAATCTTACTTATAAAAATAATAAATAAAATATGTTTATTTCAGGATCTTATACGTTTATTTTTTGGTTGGAAATTTCCTTCTGTGCAGGAAAAGCAAAGGTCATCAAAAGTTTGTCTAGCGAAAATTTTCAAATCTTCCATATTTTAAGTTCATTCAGAGAGTAATTAATTTAACTGAAGTAAGGTTGTTCGATGCTTCGTGGAGTATGACTTTAAACTACATTGCATCATACAATGCAGGATACAACAGTAAAATTACTTTAATTTAAATATTTGAGCGTATTTTATTTTATTCTAATTAAAAGTCTTTATTTGGTCAGTGGGTCGTTTAGTTTGCTAGCAAAGCGTAAGCTACATGAACAACTGAAGCTCACCCACCACGCCCACGGCTTCGAGGGCGAAGAGCGTGGTGCCAACGAAGAAGGGCACGTCCACCAGGCGCTTGATGTAGAGGCAGTCGGGGTCCAGCACCACGTCGTCCTCCAGGAGGTACCAGAACACCAGCAGCAGCCCCACGGTCGTCACCACGTTGGAGACCGTGGAGAGTGGAGCGAGCAGCTTGAGGTCCTTCACCAGCCCCACGACCAGCAGCGGCAGCAGCAGCCCCAGCAGGTGCAGCCGCACCGAGGCCTGCAGCCCGTGCACGTCCAGCACCTACAAATACCACCATTAAGACTCACTATGGCGAGCTGGAGCTGGTCTGCGTTGATAACGGCGTTAAATCGTCCTAATTTAATCGCGCATTTCCCGTCACACGGGGGAGCGACGGGGGTATGTAGGGCTCACACTCACTTAAACACTCACACCCCCGGTGGCCGTGTCGGCATTTTTTGGGAAGGACTACAAGAAGCATTGTCCAGATGTTTTCCCACGTCTAGCTGCTCTGCAGCTAGTTCGTTAGTTTCGTTCTGGGAGAGGGCATGCTGTTCCCTTCCGTTCTCGCCTCTGGAGCTGCGGCAGCACAGTGCCAGAAGCTGTGCCGCCCATCTCATGACCGTTTGATAAGTGTCGCCCTACACACTCTCGACCCCTATGACCCATTTAGTCGCCTCGTATGTCAGATGACCGGTAACCTGCTTGACGTTCTCAGCGACGAAGACGGCGTAGACGCAGCAGAGGCCAAGCTGCCACAGCACGAGCACGATGTCCACGAACCAGGGCCAGCAGTTGGCGGACCAGCGCAGGCAGCGCGGCCCGCCCGCCACCGCCACGCGCATCGACTTCGGGTACGACAGGTAGCCGCGCCGCAGACGCTTGCACAGCTCGTACTGCGCCGCGATCTGGACAAACGTGGCCTGGTCATCATTAGCAGGCGGACGGAGCAGTGCTCTATGATTAGGGTGCCTATTTCCACCAGAAAAGTGCTATGCTACGTTGTATGGCTGCGTCTGATATTCACCAATCATATTTATTGCTTCACGTAGCATAGCACTAGTGAAAAGGGTTTCAACTAAGCTGACTTTATGGAAATATGTATGCCCTGGATGCGTGCTATGGAGACGTGCTAAGGATGCGATGGAACCTTGCTATGGATGGTCTAGTGTAGCGATGTTAGTAGGCTCGCGTTTATCACCGCTGCTTCTTGGATGCACATAACGCCTTTTCTTTTACAGCTACATAGCTTGTTTTGGTAGAAATGGTCACATAGTTAGTTGTAGCATAGTTTCATAGCATATCTCTGGTGGAAAGGCACACTTACGCACCAGCATGTGCAGGCAGTACGTGGCGAAGACGCCGATGACCAGAATGCCCACGATGCTGCCCGGGAGCCCCATGCGCGTCACGGCGTCGGGCATGGCGAGGATGCCAGCGCCGATGCTGCCCTTCAGCATGTGCGTCATTGTCTCTGAGTAGCTGCAAAATATAATGTTCGAGCTCGGTTTCAATGTTAAAATGACCTATATACTTTTTGAGGTCATCTTCGTTATCATTTAAGCCGAAAGGAGTCCACTGTTGTACAAAGGCTTCTTCCAGATATCGTCATAGTAATTGGTTTTCCACAATCCCTATCGAATTTACTTCCGAAACTTTCAAAACAAAAGTTACTTATTTGAGACTTCCAGTTTTCGCTCTGGGACTTATCGGCTATCTGTCGCTAAAACGACCCACCGACCGTCGGTCGAGCAATGTGGCCGGGTCTGCTCATTTATTTTTCCATGCTAGCAAAACAAAAATAAACTTACGTGCATGGTTTCTCAACCTTCCTATGCTGGTGAGGGTCGTAAGCTTCGTCCGCTGCCTCCTCGTCATCTACACAGAGAAAAATATAATTATGTAGAGTGAGTACTGCGGGGGTGTCAATGACATATGACCCCCTGCCTCCGCCCCGCTCACCGCCGCTGATGGTCTCGGCGACGCCGGACATAAACTCGTACACGAACATGGTCGCTGCGGTGTGCTGCGCTCAGCCTCCTGCTTGATACCTGCCCGCCGCTTCCCGCTGCTCCCTGCCTCCTGCCCCCGCCCTGCCCCGCGCAGTAAGCTGCTGCTGCTCAAGATAAACGTAACCAGCTGCCAATCACACACTGCTTTACATCTTGTAACCATTTAATTTTAGAATAAAGGTCGGTGGGTCGTTTTAGAAATGATTGCCGAGTTAATCTATTAACCAAAATAATGCTAAAAAAATCTTTAAATAAAATAAAATACTCTTTCTTTTTACTTTATACGTGCGTGCGTGATAAAATAAATAATACTCTATTTACTATCTATGTGCTTTATAAACAAACACAGACTACCTATTTTGTTCTGCTTTGTCTACGATTCAGAGGAACCTAAGCTAAGTACCTACCTACTCGAAAAGTAAAGATCCTCTTGGTACAGGAAGTTTCTGTCAAAGCGGTAATAAATATGAGGGATTCAACTCACCATACCTTTACTCAGGTTTCCCGGAAATTGACCCTGTCAGCAGATCGAGCCAAATTTAGGTATAGAACAGCAGTTTTTTTTGAGATTTCGTACCATGTTATTTGGGGAATGTACTTACTTAGGTAGGAAAGGAAAACCATGATATCTGGACTGATAGGTACATCTACGTAAGGATTAAGTTAAAACAACTGATTAGTTTACCATCATTTTATGGTTTTCCTTTCATTTATTATTCTTCTTCATATCTTGTAACCCCGAGCTGGTTGCTTCAAGAACCTTCAGTTTTAGCGGCCTTGAGCCTCCAGTGGATTACTCCTCTTTCCCACACTAGCTGCTTCTTGCATTGCCACTTTTCCGAAGGGCTGCTATAATAATAGAGCTTCCTTGCAAGGTCGTCCATCTGATCGTCCTAGCGAGTGCCCCATACAACGCCACTTTCTAGTTTTCATTTTGTTCACAATTAGCATTTGATTTTTAGGCGCCATAGCTCTGTGATTGTTAATGGTTTGTGCCCAGAATATCCTAAGTGTATTTCTCAAGCATGTATTGATGAATACCTTAAGCTTACTGGTCAGGAATTTATCTTTTTAATCACGTCTCAGGCCCATACATCAGAAACTGATTTCATATTGGATTCGAAATCCGAATCTTCAGATCAGAAGAGGGATCTTTAGGGCCATAATAAAATAAGCCATGATGAAATAAAAAAATCATGGATATTTGTAATAAGAAGAAAATCTACAGTGTAAATTATAACCTTCTAAACCCTGCGGTTTAGGAGCTTCATATCATACAAACTGTTACACTCTGGAAATTGGAATCATGTGGAGCTCAGATTAAAATGAAGAGCGTAGCGGCGGTTTCCTTTACTCTGAGTGTGGAGAATGAAGAATGACGTTATAACGCTCAGAGAGGAAACCGCCGTTATAACGTTTTGATTCTTGGACGAAGTTTTTGATGTGCCTATCTTCTCTCTGGTTTTGATTACATTGCTATTCTATTTACTTATATCATCAGTGAGGTGGGGAAACCAGAGAGAAGGTAAATCACTAGGGGAAATCAGCAGAGAGAAGGTTAATCACTACCTACGTTTTAAAATCAGGGGGAAATGTTTATAAGTGAATATGTGGTATCCTCACATTCTCTAACTTTTCTAGTTTCATATTGTGTATACGTATATAAATAGATTTAAGAGTGTGCATTTTGGCTAGGATAGCGCAGTACTGCATGTGTGTCGCCTTTGCTCCGCGTGACGTTGTGCTGTGCGACGACGGGAGACGTCGGCAGATCATCCAACATCTCCAAGCTCCAGCATCAAATAATATTTGTGCTGAGAGCTGAGCGGGAACACGAGCTTGAGGAGCTGGTAGTTAAGTTGGGTCAGTGGGTCGTTTTAAGGATCGTTGCTCCCAAAACTCCGTACTGACCGTAGTTCTGAGCTGTTTCGCTACTTCATTGTCTGTGTTCAAATCCTAATATGGTAGGTACTGACTGTGGTAGATGTATGAAAAACTGTTTGCTCGGCCAGTAAGTACCGGTCTCAGTACCTACCGGTCGATTCGTTTCGGTTCGTTTTTGACACACCTCTAAACATTTTTTTTAACTTTTATGACCTAGGACAACACCAGAAATAATTATGGTAGATAACTAGGTATTACTAACAAATTTGTAATTTGTATCTATATAAAGTGTTGGATTAGCATTAACATAGGCCTTAGGCCTAAGGCATCCATTCTTAGGCACCTTCTTTAAATATTTATATTATTTCCTAATTTTGGGTAACAATTTAGTCGCCTGTTTCGTTTGGTGTGCGTGCACCCTAACAGTTGCATTTTTAAAGGGTTGCGAGTTGCGACGGTTTGGGCGTTAAGGAGTTACGGCAGGCAATTGGCATTGTTTTCGTTCGCTATTGATTGACAGGATCCTCTCTCTCCCTCTTTAGGGTCTGCGCGCGCAGGCGAGCTGCGCGGATGGCGGGCGGGGGGATGAAGGCGGGGCGGGGCGAGGCGCGGCAGCCACGTGCGGAGCGCGGCGCCGAGAGGACCCTCGCGACTCCAGGTTCGTACCACAGCTCTGGTTTACTACTGAAGTTGTACAACCGCGTGTGTAGTTAGTGAGTGGCAGTGGCAGGTGACTTCCGAGGGCCCGCGTGTTAATTGTTAAGCCGAGGCCCACTCGACTCCCAGGGTAAGTAACAACACCAAATTAATGTGTCTACGTATATTGCATAACACGATGATACTAAACATGTAAGTGAATGTTAAAAAAAAAAAAAAACCACTGCTGGGCAAAGGCCCCCTTCTGACCCGAAGCATGCCGATCCCGTGCGATCTCCGGCCAATTCTATAGATTTTAATCCAGGTTCTCCCGCCGTCGAAGCCGCGTCAAAATAATTGACTATAGGTACTTTTTTATTTTACTTACGTGTAGTAAGCTTCATGTGAACTTCGCTCGAACGAATTTCTACATCGCGCCCTAGGCATTTCTAACACAGGAATCATAAAATAAATTTCCAAAGAAGAAGGAACAAATGGCCAGTTCGTCTTCGCTCGGTCGTAAACGCAAGAATTGAAGAAGCCGCTCGAGACTGACCCACCCTGCGTGCTGAGGTCACCATCATTAAATTTGCACGCAGCACGCAGCCCGCGCTGACGGGCCCCTATAGCGTGGGCTTTGCAGGCGGGGGGCGCCGCTGCTTGCTATCATTTTAGTGAGTGTAAAATATTTTGTTACAAAGGATGTTAAGAGTAAGTTTAAGGATATTTTTTAAATATAATTATATTTAAAATAATATAATATACGTAATTGCATGTTTTTTTAAATGATATTTATGTTTGTATTTTTTAGATACCTAAATGTATAGAGAAACAATTTATTACCCTCAAGTAAGATACAAAAGTACATTTTTATCAATTGTATTTTTTAAAATCTAATCTAATACAAGCCCCTCCTACACGCTCTTCCCCGCGACACCCCAGGGACAGGCAAATGGTCCCTTTGTTTGTGTATTATTCGGTCGGTATGCAGCTCTAAATTGTTCAATAATGAATAGTGTGAGTTGTGTCTGCTAGTACGTACATGAGTACGCTAGATTGATCTTTGGCTGTCGAGCATCAACGAGTAGTGTGTAGGGAGCGGCGGCGGCGGCGGCGGCGGCGGCGGCGGCGGCGGTCACTGATTGACTCCAATCTACCCAGGATCAGCGCCGCCGCCGCCCCGCGCACAGTGCGAGCTGAGCGCGAGCCCGCGACCCATCCGCGCGCCTCCGACTCGTCTCTCGCATTCCCACAACCAGACTTACCAAGCTTTTATAATTTTAATAACAATACGTAAATAAAACCGAAGAAGGATCTAACAGAAGGAGCAGGCATCATCAATAGTAAGTCTGAGTGTGAAAGTTTAAATGTTTTGTAATTTTTTAACAACGCTTTGAAACTATTTCTGTATTCACAGATAACTGAGCCGCACTGTCTGTTATAAATAGGTCCAACCGACAAATATGCAATTGGACGCCTTTCTGTCCGCCTCCATTTGTCATTCATTTCTCGTGATGCAAACAATGACAACCATTCGCAATTATACAACAGCCGACACCGGCAACTGATTCTGCGAATAAAAATGATATGGGTCCGGTGACGCGCCGAGCTGTGTGCTGTGTGCGGTCTGACAGATGGGTCGCTTGTTGCAGGCAGCGGCAGCGTGGTCGGCGGCGGCGGCATGGACCGAGCGGACGGCGTCAGTCTGCAGCTGATGCAGGGCAATGCGAAGGAGGGCGCAGGGTGAGTCAATACCCCGCCATCTGCAGCATCCCTCACCTTCTCTTTACTTACTAAGCTGCCTTTATCTGCAGGGACGCAGCGACGGCGGCCGAGCCAGCTGACAAGGCGCCGCTGTCTGAAGATGCAGCTGACTACGACCCTCACGAGCACCGCCAGGTCGACAAACCTACCAAGTAAGAATACCGACAATTTCACCGCGGTTGTTTCATTGCAACATTTCTTCTTCTTTAAACTTAAGAGCTTCGCTCTCGTCGGTGGAGCTTCCTCCATTCCTCCCGTTTCCCCGCTGCTTAACTTCTTGATACGACACGACACCTATCCTTTCCTTTAGTGTTCAAAGTGATTTTGTCTCGGTCGTCCCCTTTCTCTTTTTTTCTCAAGCTTTCCTTTAATAATAATAGTATAATAGCAACATGTATCTAGTTGATAATGTTCGGGGTTTGATATTGCAGCAACTTCGAGACGCTGGTGCACCTGCTGAAGTGCAGCCTGGGCACGGGCATCCTGGCGATGCCGCAGGCTTTCGGGCGCGCGGGGCTGGTGGTGGGCGCGCTGGGCACGGTGCTGGTCGGCGTGCTCGTCACCTACAGCCTGCACGTGCTGGTGGGCGCGCAGTACGCGCTGTGCCGCCGCGAGCGCGTGCCACTGCTTACCTACCCTCAGGTAAAGTGACCGATATCAGACATTTTAGACATATATCAGGAATGCGGGGAAATGTCAGGAATTTACGGCAATTAGGTAATGAAATAAAAAAAATACCTACATTGTAATTTTTTTTATCACAGCAATGAAAAAGGTAAGCTATTTTTGCAACATAGAACTTAACTCTTTCATTTATAATTAACTACTTGACCTGGCGAACTTCGTTCCGCCTAACTTATTATTATTACTATGTTGCTTATGTATTATACTTATAAACCTTCGTCTTGAATCACTCTATCTATTTAAAAAAACCTTGAAGCGTTTTTGTTTTATTCTATGTATTGATGATAAATAGCTCGTCCTCTCTTGCGTAGTAACAATTCGCCGATAGCGCGAGCGAAAATCGAGTGCGTCTAGCTCATGTCAGGAATTTTGGCTGAAAATTAGGAATTTTCAGGACTTTTGAAATTAGTAAGTATCTGGTAATAACCCTACTACTACCTATCCCCAGGCGATGCGCTGCGGGCTGGCCGCGGGCCCGCCGCGCCTGCGCCCTCTGGCGCGCGCCGCGCCCGCGCTCGTCGACGTCTTCCTCGTCGTCTACCAGCTCGGCATCTGCTGCGTCTACGTCGTCTTCATCGCTGAGAATCTCAAAACGGTGAGTGATGAATGCTACCTACTCACTCAGATCCATACATACAGCTCCACTTTCTGCCCGGCGAACACCAATTATGCTAGCTATTGCGAAGGATTTTTAGACTGCTTTACGCTTCACTTGCTGACTTTAGACTTCCCCGTAGCTCAGTTGGCAGTAATTCGGGTGCACCGGGTTCAATTCCTGGCGGGGCAAACATTGTTTATGATGAATATCGCTGTTTGTTTCCAGGTCTGGGTGTAATGTTCGTCTCTGTATGTGTTTCAGGCACCCTAGATTACACGTTCTTCCTTGTTACGGGCAATTATGATGCGTTATCATTATTATTTAAAACTAAATTACCTTACCTACTTATCTACTGCTTTTGAATTTGGCACCTAAAAATACATGCTTACTTAGTTTGTCCGCCGTAAAATCGTTCTAGGAAGGAATGTAAATTGGGTCTCAGTGAAGTTCTGTTGTCGGGTAGCGACAGCAGCGCATACCTACCTACTTGATGCGCGGCGGCGGGCGAGGCGGGGGCCGGCCGGCTCAATTGCCGTGATTGCCGCAATGAGCGGCACTTACGCCTCGCCTCTCTTCCTACTTGCGAGTACAGGGACCGCTTTTCTATCAATAGCGTGTGACAGTTCCTTATCATGTTATTAATAGATCTGACATGTGATGTGACTTCACTTGATTCCAATATTGTGGGGCCAGGACACAGGGGAAATATATAGGGGCCACACGGGTTCGTGTGATGTCACACTAGCGCCACTTACAAGAAATAATTAATAATCTTCTAAACCATGACCGAAATCAAAAATATGCGGCCTTTTTAAGGCCCTGTTATGTAGCTTTCGGGTTTAAAATCTAAGGAATAAACTGTTTTTTGCGTAAAGTAGCCACTTAAGTTTCATAAAAGAATATTTCGACCCTTCTAAGATCATTATCCTGAAAGCTACACAACAGAACCTTAAAAATTCTAAGCAAGATTATCTAGGGCGTCAAGGATGCATATTTTTGATTTTGGGCATGTAATGGTTTCGAGATATGAATTATTCAACTGCCTCGTAGCTCCCTTGGCAGTTGGAAGTGATGTGGACTAAAGATGCGTGTGCACCCGGGTTCGATTCCCTACGTCGCGAACATTGCTATTATGAATATCGATGTTTGTTTCCCGGTCTGGGGTTATTATGTTTGTCTCTGTATATGTTTCGGGCACCCTAGATGTAGGTTCTTCCTAGTTAGGGGCTCCGTCCGAGTGTGATGCGTTATTTATTGAAGTGGCACTAGTATTCCACCCGTTCGCCCTTTTATGATGGTACTTTTTTACTTAGCGCTTCCAAAAATCGGAAGTCATTCATTAAGCTGGGTACTGAGCAAATTCTTGCGGTGTAGGTGTAGTACGTCTCTGCTCGCTGATTACTCTGTAATACTACCTACCCAAGTAGCACTGAAGAATTTTGTTTAAATCGCATATATCTTAACAGTGCCTGTATTGTGATTTAACTAAATAAAAAACGATTTCATATAGTCACATATTTCTTAAAGGCTATATAGTATTCCAATACCGCTTTTTGAGAAAATAAAGATTATACAAATCGTAGTTAAATCATCTTAAACCTATTCAGTATTAATTAAGGTTTCAGATAAACCATAAAACTCTCTTTTCACTCAACTCTCATTATTTGTAAACTGAATTAAATCATTAAGGGATAGTTGTTCGACTTATACAGTCTCACTAATGCAAAAAAGATTTGCTATCCAAACTAAAAGCCATATTAAGACGTTTGTCCTCAAATCAGTTTTTGCTAGGCAAAACACAAATAAATTTTGTATTAATTATTATTTTATAAGTAATAATTGATTTAGAGGGACGGTTTGTACAAGATGGAGAAAAATTAAATTAGCAAAGACGTTGAAAAATAAAAAAAATAACCTTTAACACAGAAATGTCCCTTTCCCATAATTTTCCTTTTACATAATGTCCCTTTCTAAAATTGTATTTTCCCAAAATGACCCTTTCTCAAAATGTACCACATCGAAAAAACCTTTGTCGTAATGTCCCTTTTGCTTTTATTTCTTGTAGACAGTTTCGAAGAAATATTTGCGAACGGTGCTTTATATATATTTTCCGAACTAGCTCTAACACAGCTTTTTTAGCTAAACAAAATATGATAACTCGATGATATGACAGCATTGAAAACCATTGCTGATTTTCTTATGGTATGTACTTTTGTGGTTCTTAAAAAGCAGCAAAAGGCAGTGAAATAAATTATTACAACAGTTTTTGTTTTGCCACAAGTGTGAGCAGAATGGCCTGATAGAAATACTTGCCACACACACTTGACTTTATATGCAAGCTCTGCTGTTGTTTAAATGCACTTTATTGCTAAAACACCAAAAAAAACATAATAACTTTCTTTGAAAACCATAATGCTTTTAAAGAATTCTCAAAACGTCCTTTTCGCAAAATGAGCTTTTCTCAAAATGACCCGTTCGAAAAATGACCATTTCTCCACTAGCTCAAGTTTACATGTACAAAAGGGACACTATAAAAAAAAGTCATTTTGCGAAAGGAACTATAAGCGGAAGTGATGAATACTTACAAAAGCTTGAATTCGAAATTATCCTTTTAAATTCTGCCATATAGACATAGCCAAGTCACGTCACTTCCTACCCGAATCGTCAACATGCCAGCCACAAACATAGATCATATTAATTCGTTTGAACAACCTTGTAATGCATTCTGTCTGATAAACACAATTGTACATAAACATCTAATTTATGTGTCTAATAATATTGCATACGTCTATCACTTTCAACACTTACGCTTGGTATTAGAAAAACTAACTCTGTTGCAAAACAAAGAAATCTTGATTTAAGAAATCAAAGTAAAGGATCAAATAAATCAGAATAGTATTCATGAAATCAATTGGAAGTATCACTTAAATCGTTGAGGATTTACTTAATCAAACTAAAGGATCACTTAATACTGTGAGATAACGTCGGCTCCGTGCTTAAGTGTTCAAGCTCCATTTTGGTCGAAAATGACTTTTTGATGCAGGATTGTTAAAGATGTAATTTAGGTCCAGAAGGTCAAGTAAAAAAAGGCTTTTCCAAAAAAAAATACAATAAAATTCACGTTTTAAATTTTGAAGCCCACATCATCGTAACAAAAATTCCGTGCTTGTTTAGCCAACCTCCACAGTTTAGCCAACCCAAAGTCACGCATCGAAATATTTGTTGCGTGCTCGAGTGTTCAAACTCCAGCCGGCCGACCAATCACAGCACAGTACGTCACGCTACCCGGCCATTTTGTTTTTTCTGTGATGAACTTGGTTGCTTCTTTAGTTTGCTTGCAAAAACCTAATAAATTAGTTTTATTGTGTTCAAAACTAAGAAAACTAACTGCGAGTAACGTTAAAAGCTGCAGCAGGATGGCGAGTACCAATTTCAAAACAAGCAAAAGGCGTACTTTGGCGACTTTCGAGCAATAAGTACTTTTTAATAATGTTCATTTCCGCATAGAAACTTAAACGTACTGATACAGGATGTTAATAAATTCACTTTGTAATTAAACGGTTGAGAATTAAGTACATTATTATGTTAATTCTGTTTGATAGTCCTTTTGTTTGTCTTTCACAATGGTTCAACACAACAACCAAATTTTTAACCGACGAAAAAACAAAAAGGGTTCTCAATTCGTCGCGTATATATTTTTTTTTTTTTATGTATGATCACGCATAACTTTTTACTGTGTGGACTGATTTTGATAATTCTTTTTTTAATCGACAGGGTATACCTTGAAGTTGGTCCCATAAAAATTTGGAAATAAAATTTCAACCCTAAGGGTGGCAAAATAGGGGTGACTTTATTGTTCACTCACTGATTGTATTGCCGTGTTGTGATTTACGTGAAAACTGCTAGGTATAATTATGAGTCTTTTTTATATGAATGTTAATAATCATAATCTCAGCCGATAGACGTCCACTGCTGGACATAAACCTCCCTCACAAATCGCCTCACCGACCGGTCGTGATCGAACCTCATACTGTTAGTCCCTCAACCTTCACCAGGTTGTGTGGCCACCTTGTGGGGTGCGACCACCCTGTGAAGGGTGATTAGCTGGGGTCAAAAAAATTTGCCCAAAAAAACTGAAAAGTAAAAAATAAAAACTTTTTATAAAAAAATTAAACCGCCGAAAAAACTGAAAAGCATTAAATAATAGGGAAACATTTTCTATTAGGCCTTAATTTACGCACTTTTTAAAGTAATTTTGGATAGCCAAGAAATTTTGAGTCGGTGCCACAGAATCAACGAATAAAGATCACTAAATTACCTGAAATTCAAAGAAATAACCGAAAAACGTGTACCGCTGCGCATCGCGCTTTACGTAGATAATGAATTTGCTTGTGTGGTGTGGCACCGACTTAAAATTTCTTGGTAATCCAAAATTACTTTAAGAAGTGAGTAAATTAAGGCCTTATAGAAAATGTTTCCCTATTATTTAATGCTTTTCAGTTTTTTCGGCGGTTTAATTTTTTTTAAAAAGTTTTTATTAACAATAATTAAGTAGGTATATTTTATTATTTCGTTATGTTTATGTTATTATTACTTGAGTCTAAATTTTTTTTTTTTATTATTTCTTGATTTTAATTTCTTATACCTTTTATCATCTAAAAACATTTTTTTTACGAAGTTATTTAATCATCCTGTATAATGGTATTAGGAGGTTGGACAAACAAGCACGCAACAATTTTAAGGAACACTGTGCTATCTCCATGGCAGGAGTGTTGTATTTCCATGAACGAACATTTTTATTCGCAGTTTTGTTCAACCCCCATTTTAAAAGTATGATAAAATACGTAAAATCACAGCATCGTAAACAAATTTATAAATGCAAATTTATAGTTTTTAGTCTAATACATATATTAGACTAAAAACTATAAATTTGCATTTATCATTCCTGAAACTAAACATCTCGTTTGATAATAAGTAAAAAAACCTTCTCCTGAACAGTGTACAATATGGAAGTTGAACATTCAAGCACGGAGGCGGCGATAAGAAATCTTGATTTAAGAAATCAATCGGAAGTATCACTTAAATCGTTGAGGATTTACTTAATCAAACTAAAGGATCACTTAATACTGTGAGATTTAAATGTTACTTACGTTTGATTTAGTAAAACGATTAAGTATTAAGTGAGATTTGAGGAAATCGTTTTTGAGTAAAACATTTCTAAAATAGCATTATTTCAAATCGAACTTATTAATCTTTGATTTAATTGATACTCAAGTACCCTTTTGAATCCTTACTTTTCTAAATTTAGATTTCGTCAAGTAAAACAAGATTATACGCCATTTTGAACTTTTAGAAAACAAAACAACAAAACAAAATCGAAGTGATATCGTGAAAAAAGTGTGGATTTCAGTTAAATGTGAGTAGTGTATTAGTTTTTACTGAAGAAATAAGTGATTACGTGATGAGAAAAGGTAATATTAATGACATAAATGATAACTTTATTTTTATTCCATATACAATTATTCCTTCTTTTATTGTTATTTCAAGCTATTTCGAGAGCCCGTTTGTTTTATGGCTCTTTCTATCGATTTTACACGATAAATGATCATGCGTCTAAGATTTTTAATGCTTACGACGAAATAAAACGGATTTCTAATTGTCATATTTACTTATAGTTTACAAATTCTTAACACTAAGTAAAGTTCTTGTGTGGTAGCATAAAATGTTCACCATATTTTCTTTATTATGATTACTTAAATTGAAAACGTTTTAATTTTTTCTTCGCTTAGCAAAAATTGCCTTAGTGATTTAGATTATAAAACAGTTTTAATTTTGCATTGAAATCTATTTTGCTGCCTTAACTTAAACTTCAAGATATCGCGAACCTAAGTTAAGGAATCTGGAAAACCCTATTAAATCCCAATTGCTTAAGTAAGGTTAAAGTATGATTTCGCAGTAGTATTAACTCCCCCTTCATATTCTCCTAAATACCGTGCCCACTTTTTCTTAACTGACCCTCCAAGCAAGTCTTAGGGATATCTTGAGGGACATTATAGTTTTGGCCAAGGCAATAGCTGGAATTAGCCATATTGCCTTCAAGAAATCTTCAATACTCAGTTAAATCAATCGGTTGTTACTTGGGACGTATGTAGTGACTGCATGAATGCTCGCTGTGTGTCATATTACAGTAAACCGCCGCAATGCTGACTGACTGCCAGACCGATGATAGAACATTATTAACGCACTAATGCTTGAGTCAGAGACTTATTTAGGATTAGGTATTATACTTTTGCGGGTGTCAGGGTGCACTGCAACGGAATTTTCAAAATTTCCGTTTAAACGGAAACAATAGAAATTTACGGTTTAAGTTTATAAAACGTGTAGGGTGTAGGCGAATTTGCAGGAAGTGGAGCACACTCAGTACTCTAAACCCTCCACACTACACTGACGAATGTTTTTACGTGTTTGTGCGACAGATCGTGGACCCGTACTACAGGATGTCGGTGGAGGCGCACATGGGCATCATCCTGGGCCCGCTGCTGGCCTTTAACTGCATCCGCAACCTGAAGCTGCTGGCACCCTGGTCCACGGCCGCCAACCTCATGACTTTCGTGGGTCTGGGCGTGGTGGTGTACTACCTGGCGCGCGCCACGCCGCCTCCCGAGCCGCTGGATCTCTGGGGCTCTGCCTACACCTTCCCGCTCTTCTTCGGCACCACGCTGTTCGCCCTCACCGCCGTCGGAGTGGTACGTACTTGTCGCAATTCCCTCTCTCGCGTAATGGTGCATTTACATTTTAACGAAAGATTGCTTATTCTATACAGGCTCCATCAAATGAGTTAGTCTAAACAGACGTAGAGCATTCTTTGGTTGTTCTTTTGCGTTTTAAGACATATTTAAGAATATAGCTCGCATGACGTAAACTGCACTAAAGCGCGTGAATTGTTGCTCAGAGCATTGCGTGAGTTGCCTGGAAGAATCTCTTAATTTTAATTTAATTCTTAAAATTTAATTCTCTTTATTAATTAAATTGTATCTAAGTATTGTACTGTTTGTATCTTACTTGTATGCAATACAGTGTATGTATTATATTATTACTAGTTTGGTCAGAAGTCCCTCGCTACCCAACAGAACACTTCAAAGCTTTCAGTTACATATCTCTTTTTTCTTTTTTCACGAATGAACAAACTTTCAACACTCTATAGAGCGAAAATCCTAGTTCTTGCTAGTAGTTCAAGAAATAATGCTCTATAAATACTCATTAATGGAGTGAAGATAGAATGATCATTCTTTCGTTTGATGTGAACGCAGCGAGTGTATTTGTTGTCGATGGTCTGTCACCAGGTGGTGGCGCTGGAGAACAACATGGCGCAGCCGAAGTCGTTCGGCGGGCCGTGCGGCGTGCTGAACACGGGCATGGCGCTGATCGTGGCGCTGTACGTGTGCGTGGGCGCGCTCGGCTACGTGGCCTGCCGCTCGCAGTGCCACGACTCCGTCACGCTCGACCTGCCCCAGGACGACGCGTGAGTACATACGCTGACATTGACAGTTGGAACGGAGTTCAGAGTAGCACTCCAAAATCTCACAATGTTAATGAAATCGTTCTCTTTTTCAAATCAATACAAAGTATAAAATTAAGTCGCTTCCCGCGTCTGTCCCTATGTATGCTTATATCTTTTTAATAGATAGAGTGATTCAAGAAGAAGGTTTATAAGTATAAGACATGCACAAAATAGTAATAGGTTAGGCGGTACGAAGTTCGCCAGGTCGACAAGTTAATATACATAGTAGAGTTCCGACTTCATATCCACTACGCTCTAAAGAGTATAAGACGGCTCAAACCAAGATTTGTACTCAATAATTTGTCCGAGTAGAAACTCGAGTAGACCATTTGTAGACTCGCAACACTGGTGGCCGGAATACACTACGAAGCATGCTAGTGTTAGTAAACTAGCAAGCTAGGTACTTCTGGCTTTGTGATAAAATGCCCGAAATATACGAGGCTAGTTTTTCAAGCAAGAGCAAGCTAGTTTTTTACATAACTTTCTTGACTTGTAAACTAATTAAGAAATTAAGATAGTGATATCTAAACGAAGCCAGAAGTATACATTTTCTATCTTACTATCCTAGCTTGAAAAACTCATTGTATCCTAGGCATGCCTTGGATAGCAAGTGATAACTGGATGTCGGTTGTTGTCAGTCTGGCGGCGAGCGTGAAGGGCCTGTTCGCGGCGGCCATCTTCATCAGCTACGGGCTGCAGTGCTTCGTGCCGGTGGACATCGTGTGGCGCGGCTACGTGCGGCCGCGACTCGAGGCGCGCGGGGTCGCCGCTCTGCTGCCCGCCGAGTACGCGCTGCGGATCCTGCTGTGCCTGCTCACCTGTGAGTCCATCTCGCGCCTCCCTCGCCTCATCATGAGACACACTGTTGTCTACAGAACAATCACAAATGGCAGCTGGTTTTTATGTGTCAGTTTGGTCACACTCACACTGGTTTTAGTACTAAAAGCTCGTGTCACTATTTCTACTCGTTTTTTCTGTTCTGTGGTGTTGTTAAAGGCCTGTATTCACATTGATTAGTGCTAGTGCGCGTCATTCTTGAAAGACGAGTGTGGACCGCGACTGATTAGTATACTGCGAGTAGCGTGTTCTATTTTTTTGCGAGTTGATCTGCAAGTCCCGCACCTCCGTTCCCTGTAGCATCGACTTGCACCCCCTCCTTTCCTCGTCACTCGCAGCGGGCCTAACAAAAAATGAATTTACTAATCAAAACCACTCAACAGTAATTGAAGACTACTTGCACCTGCACCTGCACAAATCAATGTGTCTGTGTTGCAGTCGTGGTGGCGGTGGCGGTGCCGCGGCTCGGGCTGTTCATCTCGCTGTTCGGCGCGCTGTGCCTGTCTGCGCTGGGGCTGGTGTTCCCGGCGCTGCTGCAGCTCTGCGTGCTGTGGCCCGGAGGCTTCGGCCGCGGCAGTTGGCGATTGTGGCGAGGTGTGGCGCTGGCGCTCATCGGCGCGGTGGGAATGGTTGTCGGAACCTACACGGCGCTGTCCGCCATCGTGCGCTCCTTCGCGCCGCCGGACGCGGCCTCCTAACACACGGAATGATCTCGTCCCGTTTACATGCCGTCAACTCAATTAGCTATTTTTTCCGGCTAGTGAGTGCTTCCTGTGCCTATCTTACTTTTGCGAGCAATTCAGCTTGCAGACTAGACTTGATTAACGGTTCTTTATCTATTTTATGAATAAAATTGTTTTCTAAACATCAGTAAAAGACTGAACGACCACTTACAACTCTGACTTCAATTTAACGAACTTAGGTATTTTAAAAGTACAGTGAATTCTATAGTTTACAATAATTCAGCAATAAACCAAATAGGGTTCAATAGGTTCAAACTGTTTTTTTTAATAATATACTTTTGTAGTTTTGCCATATTTTGTATAAGTGTGTTCCATTAATTTTATATTATTTCTGCTGAAGTAAGCTTTACGGACGAACAAAACCGGTACGAAGTGCCGCCACGCTCTCGTGTTGCTAACAGCTGCAGCTGAACTAGGATAGCTATACAGACAACAGGCATAATTTATAAGTATTGTAATTTATAAAAAGTGTGTAAATAAATACAAATTTATAAAAACAGTGTTTCAAACTCCCCTGTGCGGTTCTTGGGTGGTTGGTGGACATTTTCCACCTATTTGTTATCAGATAACGTGGATCAGCAAGGAATGAGATCACAATAACTCTGTTCTATTAGTAGTAAGTATACAACGCACGGACGCCGCCGCGTGTTATCTCTGCCGACGCCGCCTCGGGGTTATCAGTTTCCGATCGGCCAGGCATGCGTATTGACGCACGCTAAACCTGTAAACTATAATATATTATGGTAACTGGTAACCTATCTGATGTATGGAGCTTGTATAGCCGCACTGTGGGGTCTCGTCTCGAACTCGTTACCCTAATTTCTATTATTGCTCGCAATGCTTAAGACGATATACGACAAATAAATGGAACGAGCGAATGAACAGAGTATCTCTTTGATATAGAATACTGAGGGCAAGGGACAGTCATATATCAGTCGCCCACATCGGTTACTACATTTCATTGGAAAAAGTAGTAAATATTGAATATCTTTTTAATTATTGCTTTTAAATCAAATCTGAATTACCAGAATTTAATTTTGTTTATTATCATTTATTCTTTGGAATTTTTAACAAAAACTAGTAAGTCATTTCGAAGAACTAGCTATTCCCGTTTTTTGGAAAGGTTATCTTTGACGAAATAATGTATCGAGATTTTTTGATTCCACTAGTGTTTCTCAATTATAAAAAACTTTGTTATATCCTCAAAAAGGTTATATTGAAATTCCAGATCTTTACCTCCTATAGATTAAGAGAATTACTTGTTTAAAAAACCTTCAAAACTCATATAGCGTCTTAAATAGGTACTAATGTAGTGCGCCCTCTGCAGGCACATCTCGCATCTGTGCGCGCAATAAGTATATCATTTTAGTAAACCTATGCATCTATTCATATTTATTTTGTATATATTACGAGCTTTCCCGGCTTACTTCGTTACGCCATAGAATATAAGTAATTAAAAAAGACTTGGCTCTATAGACTATGTTCTTTTGACTGCCCAGAATGGCCGAAAAAAAAACAAACAACAACAACAAACCACCTGTCAAAATAAGTAAAGTAAAAAAGTAAAAAATGATTTATTCAATACAGGATACAAGATATCGCTTATTGAAAGTCAATTAGACTAATCTAATTAATATTGATACCTTATTTCGTAAAGTATCCTATACTGATAGAGGCGAGGTAGTTCAGGGTGCCCACTAATTGGCTCAGGCAAACAATGTTTGCCTTGCCTTACGACAATGGTCGCATGGAGACGCCCCCAAACGAGCCCTCCTCTGTCAAATGATTCTACTCCCTTTCGCAATGATTTTACAGCGTAGAGAAGAAAGGGGTAACAAACTCTACTTTACAATTTCTCTCTTTTTTTTTTTTTTTTGTTCTTATATATGTGACATTACAATTCAATTTACAATACAAAGAACATAAATTAATAAGATTTAAAGTACATACATGAAATAATGAAAATATCGTGCAGAGCTAGACTACTTCCATGCGTCTTTGTCGTTTTCATAATCATCAACATTGTAATAAGCTTTCTTAATCAAACCTTTTTTGATACGAGTTTTAAACTCATTATCATTCAGGATCAAAATCTCTTCTGGGATCTTGTTATAAAATCTTACTTCGTTTCCTATAAAGCATTTGTTTGTCCGTTTTAGTCTGTTCTGTGGAATACTTAGTTTGTTTAATAACTATGTAAACAATGGAACAAATATTGCACCTTGGGTTATATTATTTGAGTTTAGGTAAGGATTCCTAATTTTTTTGAAAATCTAATATAGCCTATGACACTCGGGGTTAATGTAGCTTCCTACCAGTGAAAGAATTTTTCAAATCGGTTCAGTATTTCCGGAGCCTATTCGTTACAAACAAACAAACAAACCTTTCCTCTTTATAATATTGTTATTATAGATAAAATATTTTTGTTTTTATTTAGGAACCTTAAAAGTAATAAAAATAACAAAGTAACATACAACAATAAACGTTTATTTCAATCCAAAGAACCATTATAAATTACAATCAAAACAAAACGCTACTCGTACAAGTATAAATCAATATGATTTTTGCAATTTAGAAAAACAACATCTGGACGCCTACTTTACAAAACAAAGTAGCCTCTCGGGTAGAGGGCGCTGGCAGTGCGGGGAGCGGGGCGTGGGGGTAGGGGGTAGGGGGGGGGTGTAGCGTGGCGTGGGAGGGGGGAGTCTCGGGGAGGGGTGAGGGGGAGGTGGCACTGCGGCGCGGCGCGGCGGCCGATACATCTCTTCACGAGTATACATTTAAGTTAAGCGTTTGTCAAAAAGCCGGCGCTATAGCGTCGCGCTAGAGCGCCAGCCATCGATGTATGTGGTACTAGATAGAGGGTCCCATGAAATACTAGTAAAACACGTTGACTCTGTCACACTTAGTCTTTTATTGATCTTGTGTGGAACCCTCTAGCTCGTATAATTTGAAGATGGCTAGCGCTCTAGCACGGCGCGACGCTGCAGCGCCGTCTGTTCGACAAAGCTTATACATTTATCATTATGTTATACTATATCACTAAGATGCAAGGTACAACGACATTCATAATGTATAAATTCATTCAAGATGTAAAGTCAACAAACAAGATGGAGTATCAAATACGTGCCGGAGCGGCTTGTGATGTCCTGGGCGACACGAGAATAACAAAATTAATATCATCTGATATGAAAGGGAACAGGCCGGGCCGGACCGGGCCGGACCGGGCCGGACCTCCGCGGCCTGCTGAGAGGATCCCTCACATGTAAACTTTCATAGAAAAAACATTTTATTGTTCTCGTTTTGTATTCATAAAATACTTTCAAATGCAACAATTTCTTAGTCTTAGTTATAAACATTTTCTTTAATTCAATAAACATTCAATTGACTCATTTATCAACGTCGCAATCTACAAAAATATATATAACATTAGCACGAGTCATAAACAGTGACAGCGGAACGTCCGGTGGGCGCCTAGCGGGGCGGCTGCCGCCCTACGCCGCCCTGCGCCGCCCTAGACCTGGGCGGCCGGGCGGCCGGGCGGCTGGGCGGGCGGCCGCCGCGCTCTACACTCTACCCATGACCGACAGACAAACAAAACTCCGTTTACAACTAAAAAATTATAAATTTTAAAAACGTTAACAACTACAGCCATAACAAAATAAAACTAGTAACGATCACTACACTATGGAATCTACGCGCTACCTACCAGCTATCCACTAAGTCAATTTAAAACGAAACTACGTGTTCGCTAGCTACGGAGCCGAGGCCGGGCGCGGCGCGGGGGGCTGCCCCTCCCCCGCCTCCCCCCGCCTCACAGCCCGCCCCGCGCCGCGCTCGTCTCGGCGGAAGTCCCCGGAGCAAGCGGCGCTCGGCGACGCTCGGCGGCATTCGGCAGCGCTCGGCGGCGTTCGGCGGCGCATTACATATAACTACCTACATTATTTACATACAGCGGCCGCGCGGCGCGGTCGGAGCGCGGGCAGTCTAGCGCGGGCGCGGGACGGACCACAGGACCACACCGCTCAGAAACAAACACACTAACTAACGTAGAAAGCACTGGGAAATCAGAGTGAATTAGTCCGTAGATCTAACATAGCCCTGGCGCGACTCGCGACTCGCGAGGGCCACGCGGGGCTTTGGCAAAGAACGTATCTCTATCATAAACTAGGGAGGTTAACATACGGTAACTGTCACGTTCATTAAACCTAGAGCGGGGCGGGGAGCGGGGCGACGCCGCCGGCACTCGCCCTCAGTATATATATACAATACAAATAAATAACTTAGATTATTTACAAACAAGCGAACCGCTTATATAATATAGCTACCTCAAAAATAAATTTCTAAATGGATTTCGCTTTATAAAATAGATAAGAAGGTACATCTTCATTTATGAAACCAGCAGGCTGACAACATGAGGATCAGAAATTATGGGACGGGGCTCTGGAGTGAAGCGGGGCGCCGGCGGGGCGGC
Organism: Euspilapteryx auroguttella; assembly: GCA_951802225.1. NCBI lineage: Eukaryota > Metazoa > Arthropoda > Insecta > Lepidoptera > Gracillariidae > Euspilapteryx > Euspilapteryx auroguttella. The sequence continues at coordinate 22,069,714 of OX637641.1, read as the reverse complement.
GGGTGTCTGCGGGGCGGCGGAGCAGGGCGGGGGGCGGGGGCAGCTAGGCCAGCGCCTCCTGCAACAACCAATCAAGTTGCTATCATCATACGATCAGAATGTGGCATACGTCAAAGTAGCCTCCAATAGTCCGCGATCTTGCGGACGGGCGCGGACAACTCGCTCGACGCACCGTGGAGGGGTCGCCCCTCGGTCGCCCCTCGGTCGCCCGCAGTAGCACAGGGCGTGGGTTGCCGTCCGTGGTCATCGGCTGTGCGTTATAATCCGTAGAATCAAGAACCGTGAAAAGCTCAACAATATTATCGTTTTAACTGTTTATGCTTTGAGTTTGCATTACATTATTGAAAATTATTGATAATGTATTTTACTTCGTGTATCGTTTTAACTGTTTATGCTTTGAGGTTGCATTACATTATTGAAAATTATTGATAATGTATTTTACTTCGTGTATCGTTTTAACTGTTTATGCTTTGAGTTTGCATTACATTATTGAAAATTATTGATAATGTATTTTACTTCGTGTATCGTTGATCCTTGTTGTCACCACGTTGTCGCTTAAACAACGTGTAATCTCTGAGACAACAGCCGCGTTCGATACGTAAATACAGCTGATCTGGATCCGACTCGTTTAATAGTAGGTAAGTAATACCACTGAATACCTAATATTACTAAAGTAGTAAGTAGGTAATACTAACGTGTGCGTGCGGTGCGCCTGCGCAGCGGCGGCGGCGCGGCCTCTAGACCTCCGCGAACTTGGACAACTTTTCGCGCAAAATGTGATTCTCCTTTTTTAACAGCTCCACTTCTTGCCGCAGTCCCATGTTCTGGAAAATAATATTGAAAAAGGTCAGAATTTGTTTTGAATACAAATGGATGTATAATGTACAAGGATAAAGAGACTTGTATTTTTTTAATTTAGTAAAGGATAAGACTTAGAATGGAATCTCAACGGAACCGGTAGAAAAGGACAATGAAGATAAAATGAAAAACGCATTTCTAGTGCGTGTTCAAATTGACTAGAAGAAGTGTGTTATGGCGGTTTGTGTGTGTGTGTGTGTTGGCTCGTATGACCACAGTACTCCCAGGTCCCCATTATCATCATCATATAAGCCGAAAGAGGTCAACTGCTGGACATAGACCTCCTCATAGGCAAAGTACATTGGTTCTTCCCAGCCCAGACCATCATCATTGACAAAATCGGATAAGTGAGCGTAGCCCACACTGTGTGGCGTGTCAGTGTGTGCGTGTGTGGCGTGTCAGTGTGTGTGTATGTGTCGGCGTGTGTATGAGACCTCCTTCTCGAGGTATCCGGCCCGCAGCGCGATCTGGTTCTCTTTCATGCGGCGCGCGTCGCGGGAGCGCTTCGCCGCCATGTTGTTCTTCCGCCGGCGCGCCCAGTACTTGTCATCCTTCAGGTCGTCGGGAACGAACTGCGGGCCAACCGACATCGCCAACGTTACACGAATACTCTCTCTTTCTAAGTCTCTTTCTACAGAACATACTACACCCACCCCCACACTTAACACACAATATATTCATGGTGGTAGTAGGTAGCACTCCTCCGCTGGGCGAAACCGCTGAGATAAAATCTCTGCCTGTATCGCCGCCGCCGTCGCCGCCGCCGCCGTTATTTGGCGAAGAAACAGGAGCAAAACTACCTATTCCGATGTACGAAACAGACAATGAGGTCTCTTTCTCGCGCAGCGGTTTCGCTCGTTGGATTTGGATTTTGCAACGGAAGTGAGCTACCACAATCAGCAACCTAATAAATTGTTATAGTTAGCGGGGCGCTACGAAATCCAAAGGGTAAAACCGCGGCGGCGAAACAAGAGAGAAACTCTTAGCTCTAACAAATGATACTGACGATCTTTTTTGCTCAATACTTTCGCTCCTTGGATTTCGCAGCAGAGGTGCTAACTAGCTACCACAATCACAACGAATAATTGTTATTGAGATATCTGCTCTTTTTAGATACTAAGGTACGTATATGAAACACAATATGGTTTAGGAGGATTATTTTTTACTTGCACTTCATTTGAAGAACTGTTCATGCAAGGACTGGCTACTTATGATTTTAATGGAGACGAATAACTTTCTCCTGGAAAATCACTTATTTTATTGGTAAACATAATTTTAGAGCTGATCATTACAGCTTAACACATCGTGCCGCCGCCGCCGCCGCCCGCGCGCTGCTCGCTCTGCGGCTCCTCAATATTTCTTACGGCGATTTACCGTGGCTAAATTGCCCCTCTCCTCTCAATTCAACAGAGCAAAGTAAACTAACGCCGGGCGCGTGCCTGCTGCACCAGAGAGGGACTAGTGATGTAGAGGCGCATGACCCGTGTCATTTAGTGAATGCGGGCGGCTTGTTGGCACGTAAGAGCCAGGCCGGCCGGATGCCGGATGCCGGACCGGGTGTCCGGCGCGCGCGTTACTTGCTAAAGGATGGTGACCCCGCGGTCGCGAACGCGTCAAGCTAAGTCGCCGGTCACCGGTCGCCGGTCGACGAGCCCCGAAGCCCTCCGCGCGGTGCTCGCTAACTTATTATATTTTATCTTCAACAGTCAAAATGAGAACGTTACTAATCTGCAATCTGCAAAGAAAAGAAAACCATTAAGAACGGAAGTTTGGTAATTTAAATATTCAGTAAAAGTAACTAAAATAACAGTATTGTATACTTAGCAAATCAACTATACTTATTTAATGAAACAAAACAGATGAAGCAGGACGACCGGCCACGTCTAGCTAGGGCTAGTTTGTAAATTGAAAAAGTTCTTTGTAGAGCAATCTACCTTGCGCGCTAAACGAATCAAATTCCCTTGAGGTGTTTAATATTCATGCCCGAAGAACAATATAATGAATCAACTCGACTGGTGAAGTCCACGCTGGAAAACCAGCATGGATCCAGAACTCAGAATCTATCAATTAGAACAGGGTGGATGATGTTAATGATGGGTGAGTAGAAAATGCACATACGGCTGTAGCTAGGCGAATCAAAAATATCTCCGATCTCCTTGATCTGATAGAGAAGAGGCGTGATAAAGCTCTATGCATTTGCTTATAGGCAGATCTCTAAATCCATAAAGAAGGGTATTCGAAAACTCAATAAGAATAAAGAGTGAAATAAAGGCTCGAACGTTTTCGTTAGAGATCTGCCTAAAAGGAAAGCATGAGGCTGGCAGAGTCCAGTATCCTTTCCTGAGATTTTGGTAGAGAACAAGACTTTTTATAGATAGACAGCTTTACAAGTTGACACGATAAACTATAGCTAAAAAGCTGAACGTTAATATTGACCGATGACAGGGACTATCGCCCGTATGAAAATAGATGGCGCTCAAACTTTTGAAAATTGATGAATTTTTAAAAACGCCAGAAGCGTGGAACAGAAGTGGGTAGTAGATTAGGAAATTCAAAAAGGGGGAGGCAAAACGTTCGCTGCCCCCTGCACTGCATGAAACCACATGCTTGTTCAAGGAATCCACCAATCTTGTACGGGCTCTTCCTCTAGCGCGGCTTGCCTTCAACTCGCCCCAGTATGATGTCACGTTCGAGGTTGTGGTGTGGTTAGCGCATTATGTGCCCAAAGAATCTTAGAGTTCTTTCTTGTAGTTGAGAGACGTTTAGAGATTTTAAGTTCTCTCAGAATGGACTCAGTTGTTCTCATTGCGGTCCATGGGAATCTTAGCATCTTCCTCCAACACCACATCCTCGAATGCATCAATTTTGGATATGTCCAATCCCTTGATTTACCAGGTTTCTGCACTGTACCATGGCGAATACCAGTAACAGCACCAATAAAGCTTTGGTACCAAGGCCTATACCTCGATTATTCAACAACTTTCTGAGGTTAGCATTTTCAGCCATTCCATGCAGCACTACGGAGAGTCTCATGTGTGCAACCACCAGCATTTGTTATTAAATCGTCAGTTATAACAATCTTGTCCGCTTTCTCAGGTTGGTAATCTCACGGCCAAGTATTGAGATGCCGACCTCTACGTCCTCTAGTGCTTTCCTCATTATGTACTCGCCGTAAGAGTTTTGGAGACAAAGTCAAATCTTAAACTTGAACCCCTCGTTCTCTATGAAACGGTTTCGACTTCTTATCATCTAACTTAACAAAGCTTGTGACATCAAGATAAAGATTTTGTATCAGAAATACTAGGTGTTCAAGCAACTCCTTCTGTTCAGTTCTAGCAGGAACTCCCGTCTCTATGAGCACATCCAGCATTGTACTCCACTGCACGCAATCAAATGCTTGAAACACATAATTTAAGTGCAAGACTTAAGACTGGCAAGAACTAGGCATCAACATAAAAGGCGAATACATTAAATACTCTCAATTTGCTGATAATATCGTAGTAGAGTAGCCCAGACGTCGGAGAAACTCATTGCAATGTTTGATGGCATCAATAGGGCCTCTAGTCGAGTTGGCCTTAGAATGAATATGGACAAAACGAAAATTATGTTCAACGCCCATGTTAAAATACTAGAATTAAGATTGGGGACATGAAGCTTAACTCGTAGTTGTTGGCAAAAATATATAACACTAGAGGCTGCCCCGCGGTTTCACTCGCGCAGATTTCTCATAAACACAAAACCCAGTTTTTTCCCGTTCCCATGGGAATTTCGGGAAATCCTACCTACACTCCCTAGGGAACCTACGTGCAAAATTTCAGCCCGCTACGCCCAGTAGTTTCGGCTCTGCGTTGTCTGTCAGTCAGTCAGTCAGTCAGTAACGGAAGAGTTTTATATATATTGATAACAATAACCTGTGACAAATTTTTCACTTCGAGAGAAAGGTCGAACCTCAAATCAAACTCGGATAACAGCCGACCGAGACGCTTTGCTACATCTTCTCGTTCAAGTGACCGCAGTGCCTCAAGAAGAAATTCTACGACCATTCCGTTCCGTTCAATGAAATCCGTAGAAATACTAAAGTCATCGACATAACTTAAAGAATAGCAATGGGTAGCAATGGGCAGGACAAATGATGATGTTGCGGACGCGGAGTTGAACCAGCTCAAACAGACTAACAGCCTAGAAGGACACCGGCAGGGCGAACCCCACATAACCCGGTGGGTCCTCAAAAAGAGTTTCCCCGCCTTAAAAAAGGGCACATGATGATGATGTCATCCTGAAGTCTCTTATCATTCATGGACAAAGGTTGAATCAGGGGATTCCACTATACTCGATCTTCCGTAGCTTCCTCCATGTCCCTCATTGCTGCAATCTCCTTTACGACCTAAGATCTCTAGGCGGGCAGGGCACATAGTTCGTAGAACGAATGATCGCTGGGACCTCAGTTCTCGATTGGCGACCCGGAAGACGTAGAATAAGCAGACCACTACAAGTTACATGACGACCTAGTAAATATGCGGAAGTACAATAGATGACGATCGCGGAAAACCTCTGAGTGTGGTGCTCGAATGTGGGGAGGCCTATGTCTAGCAGTGGAATGCTATAACCGCTATAGCTGAAAATTTGTAGTTGTGTTACTTGGATTAAAACCACAAGACGGGTTTATGATACTTAATTTAGAAACGAAAAATAGTGATTTTACTTGTATTTGAAACAAAATTTTGCTGGCGAAGCACAAAGAGTAAAAAGTAAAAAAAGTGCTTTTTATCGCAATACATTACTATTATTCACAGTATAAAAAATAATTAAATTTGCGTTTATTAAAAACAAGTCGGTAAGCATTACAAGTTTTTCCTGTTGATTCTTATTTTATTTCGTCGTCGCAATCTTTAAACAGGGTAATTTAAAGCCCTTGCTTCAGTTGTGACGCATGTGTAAAAACACCGCTTTTTAATGCGCAAATTATTTTATTTGGCTTAATTGATAAATCACTTGATCTACTTGCCTCTTATCTTCCTGATCGCGACCAACGAGTGGACGTGGGTGGTGCGGTGTCTGCAGGTTGTCCTATCAAGATTGGTGTACCTCAGGGATCGATATTGGGGCCTTTCCTGTTCCTAGTCTACATAAATGATCTCCCTTACATGTTAGATAAACTTACTGATGTTGTCCTCTTTGCGGACGACACCTCTTTAACATTTAAAGTTAAACGAGGTGACTCCCTCAACTTAGATATAAACAAAACATTAGTGGAGATTTCTCAATGGTTTACTTCTAATAATTTACTTTTGAACGCAAAGAAAACTAATTGCATTAAGTTTTCCTTGCCAAATGTGACTGCTTATGATACAGACATACATTTGGACAATAACAAGCTTAATCTGGTAAATCAAACTGTATTCCTTGGTATCACTCTAGATTCGAAACTTCAGTGGGGCCCCCATATCTCAAATCTTGCGGCAAGGCTCAGTTCGGCTGCGTACGCAATCTGGAAAATCAGAAAATTAACTGATGTTTCTACCGCGAGACTTGTGTATTTCAGTTACTTTCATAGCTTAATGACCTATGGCTTGCTTCTATGGGGAAGAGCTGCAGATATTAACGTCATTTTTATACTACAAAAACGCGCAATTAGAAACATTTATCAGCTTAAAGCTCGCGAGTCCCTCAGACAAAAATTCAAAGAAATTGATATTTTGACGCTTCCGTCCCAGTACGTCTTTGAAATTATTATGTATACTCGTAAAAACTTACATATGTTTGATAAAAAATGTGATAAAATTAAAGACCTTAGAACGCGTAGCAAAAACAAACTAAGTATTCCACAGAACAGACTAAAACGGACAAACAAATGCTTTATAGGAAACGAAGTAAGATTTTATAACAAGATCCCAGAAGAGATTTTGATCCTGAATGATAATGAGTTTAAAACTCGTATCAAAAAAGGTTTGATTAAGAAAGCTTATTACAATGTTGATGATTATGAAAACGACAAAGACGCATGGAAGTAGTCTAGCTCTGCACGATATTTTCATTATTTCATGTATGTACTTTAAATCTTATTAATTTATGTTCCTTGTATTGTAAATTGAATTGTAATGTCACATATATAAGAACAAAAAAAGAGAGAAATTGTAAAGTAGAGTTTGTTACCCCTTTCTTCTCTACGCTGTAAAATCATTGCGAAAGGGAGTAGAATCATTTGACAGAGGAGGGCTCGTTTGGGGGCGTCTCCAGGCGACCATTGTCGTAAGGCAAGGCAAACATTGTTTGCCTGAGCCAATTAGTGGGCACCCTGAACTACCTCGCCTCTATCAGTATAGGATACTTTACGAAATAAGGTATCAATATTAATTAGATTAGTCTAATTGACTTTCAATAAGCGATATCTTGTATCCTGTATTGAATAAATCATTTTTTACTTTACTTTTACTTTTTTACATTTCCAATCTTATTGGATCAATTAAATCTGTGGAGTTGCACCTATTCAATATTTTTGTACTTTTCCTATCTATTCACCTAGGATCGAGCTCTGGGTTCGTTTTTCTATCGGAGCGGCGGAGCGGGCGACCGTCGCCTGGCGGAGCGCCAGCGACCAGCGACTCTTAGCTCTTTTTGTCTTACCAACTAGGTACCTAATATTACTAAGCTAACTTTGATTTCCCCTCACCAAATATTGTTAAAGCGATGCAAGGAGAGTCAGTATTGTAAAAAAACGGCTGTTCATTAAGAGCCAGTTTACAGCGATGCTAGCGCCATTCGCGAAAAAAATTAATATCTTCTAAACTAAGGCAAATATCAAAAATGTGGCACTGTATGACACTAGATAATGTAGCCTAGTATTTTTAGGGCACTTCTGTATAGGTTTTAGGTTAAAGACCAAAGAAATCTACAAAGTGTTGCTAAAAGTGGCCACTTTTGTCAACAATCTATGTTTTGTTTTGTTCTTTTTACTCAGGACTACTTTGCTGTGCTCAAAAAATACAAGGCTACATTATCTAGTGTCATACAGTGCCACATTTTTGATATTTGCCTAAGTTTAGAAGCTATTAATTTTTTTCGCGAATGGCGCTAGCATCGCTGTAAACTGGTTCTTAATTCCATATGTTATTTTTGAAAGTGATAATAGGTAAGGCATGCTAAAGCTCACTGCTGAGCTGACGCTGACTGACTCTACCTGCACACTTGCCTATTAGCATGCATTGCTGTTTAATTATCGTTACAAAATCTATGAACTATGATGTGCAGCTTGAGGCGGGGTGCGCGTGCCTGTTGGAGAGCGGGGGGAGGTGGGAGGGGCGGGGGGAGCGGGAGGGGTCCGCGACCGCAGCGACATGCCGCTAGTAATGATCAGCGCACTAACATCATTTACCTGTTTCCTGGACTTCTTGATCATGGGCTGCGGCTTGAGCTCCTCGTCGGAGAAGGCGCGCGTGCGTGGGTCGAAGTCGCGGCCCGAGGACGCCATCGAGAACGCTGAAACATGGAGCGAGCTGGTCAGTGAGGGCTTGCGAGACGAGGCTGGATCGGAGGAGGGAGGTACTCACTCGAGTCTGCGGGCGAGAGCGGCGGGTTGATGGTGTCGGGGCTCATGCAGTCGGAGGGCGAGGGCGAGCGCTCGCGCTTGGTGACCTGCGCGGGCAGCGCCAGCCCGGCGCCGTGCCCGAAGCCCGCGGGGCCCAGGTGCGCGCCGCCCAGCGCCTCGCCCGGCATGCCGTTCTCTGACAGGAACTCGTCCAGGTCCACATACTGCAACACGAGACGAGGGGGCGGTCAGGCTCAAGCGGGGGCACGCGAGGCGCCCTACCGTCCCCGAACACCAGCGCACGCTATACTAAACTTATATAGCTCATTGTAATTCGCGCAGCTGCAAAACAATTCGCTTGCAAGCGTAACACATAAAACATAAAACAAAAATAAACACGTTTAATTACAAAATGAATATCTTAAAAGTAATGAAATAAGTGTCGCCAGGTCAAATGTTGCGGTGGGAGCGAGATACGCACACATACACACATAGAGAGGGGAGTGAGTACTGACTTCGTGTACCTTGAGATCGGGGTCATAGGGCAGGGTCTTGTCCCACAGGTTGGGGCCCAGGAAGGCCGCCTGCGCCTCCCACAGCTCGCTCTCATCCTTCTTGTCCTCGAGCGCCTCCTTGCCGCTCACGGCCTTGCCTGCAACAACACAGAAGGGCTCGGTCAGCTCGGTCGGCGGCCGCGGCGCGCCGCAGCCAGCCCACGCACAGACACACAGGGAGACAGTCGCAGTGCCGCGCAGACTTATACTAACGTTGGTACAAAAAAACTCGCTAATAGCATGCAAATTTTAAAAAGTAAACAATTATGTTCCAATTAAATGCTATAAGTACAAAATAATTGTATAAAGAAGCGAGGCGAGCGCGAGGTATTAATTACGATGGTGTGGCGGGCCGGCAGCCGGCGGTGCCGCGCCGGCCCTGGCGCGGCGGCGGCTGCGCTGCGGCGGTCACAGCTTCAATAAAAACATCAACTTGAGGCTAGTGCTGGCATCTGGCATGTAAACACTACCTACTCTCATAGATGAGGCAGCGGGTGGCGGGTGGCGGGTGGCGGGTGGCGGGTGCGAGGCGGGGTCACGTGGCGGGTCTCGTGCGGCGCCGCGTGACGACACGCGACGCCGTCGCCACGCCGGACACACGCTCTAATGACCCTTCTCTCGTGCTCAATTGAAACAATCCTAGCCTAGGCAGACGCGTCCCTTCCTCAGCCGGGACTGCAGACAGCTTACGATTAAGATTTCTTATCAATTTATTTACTACGCCACTTGAGATAAATAAATTCGATACTTAGAGGAATCTTTCATTAAGCGACGTCAAAATAGGAGGTTATCAGTTCGAAATGTATGTATGTATGTATGTGTATGTTTGTCCGCGATTATCTCGCGTTCAGCTGAACCGATCTGGATGCAATTTTCAGATAAGTATTTGTTACATTCAGTAAAAGGTTTTAGTACCTATTTTAACCGACTTTGAAAAAGAAAAAGTGTTTAGTTTAATGTATGCGTCAGTTTATTGAAGGCGGGTTCCTTTTTTGTAAAAAATACATTATTTTTATGGAATACACCATTTGTGCAAAACTTCAGAGCAACAGTATCGCGTATTAGTTATTGTTTGCTTCAGTGATTCGAGTAAAACAAACATTTTGCGACGCATTCTTCAGAACTGGGCCGAACAAATCGTCGCTTGAGATCTTCATTGATATAGACACTTTAATGCAAACAATTTGCTTAACATAATTACATTATAAAAGTAATAATTGATACTAAAAGTTTAGTAATACATACTTATACTCAAAGAGTATGTGGGCACTAAATGAGAAATAGAGACGCGATTTAACCTTTGGGCTGGAACACTAAAGATGATAAGTCCCAGAATAATGCCTTGGGCTATGCCGTATTGAAAAGAGCATTTTTTTTTAATAATGAGCAAATCTCAACGTCTTAACTTAAATCATAACACAAAGGCAATGAATTACAGCCCACGTAAATTTGCATGTTCTAACTTTCTCCAGTTTTTTACCAGGTAAGATTTTTCGGTTTGTTAGGTCAAATTGCTTACGGAGGTCCAAAATAACTACTTACCTATATACTTTAGAACTAAAATGTACAGTCTAGTCTAGATGAGGAAAGTTACCACGTTAGGTAATTCTGAGCGTGTGAACATCGCAGCAGCGGCAACGACGGCGCTCACACGGCAACAATACGCCACAACAAAAACATCAGCCCGCAGCGGAGCGCGCGCTTCCTCGAGCCGCGGCGCAGCAGGAAGCAGGAACTAACCCACTTGTTTCTTTGCGAGTGTTACGTGTCGCCCGCCACGCTTTCCTTGCGCTGTTCCGCGCGTGCGCCGCCGCCGACACCGCTTGCCCTGCGCCAGGAATCACTTGGCCCATCTCATTATTTGCTTTCCTCTTTACTCAGCCGGAGAGCCGTACACAGATTGACATCGCAATAGTTGGCAAACGGCTAGGCGATCGCAGTATGGAAGGCCGTTTAAGTTTTTCAACGAAGGACGCTTCTACTAGCCATTTGATGATCATTACCTATAAAGACACCCACACGAGAAGAGGAACTCTATGCAGCCACCACATAGCATATAAAATCGTCAAAAAATACATAAACGTGGCGATGTATGTTATCACATCACACAGCGACCGCGTCGTCGCCGCGCTGCTGCTGCTGCTGCTGCTGCGCTAACGAGCGGAGAAAGTGCCACTCTCGCTCTCGCGCGATGAAAGTGAACGCGGAACAGCGCGCGCGCATTCCTCGAGCCGCTCTAGAGGTGCGGGCCGGCCGAACCACCTCTCAGATGCCTACATCCGAATACTATTATATATTTAAGTTTATATTATGTCAGCCGCTTACGTCCTAGATACAATATAACCTCGGACCAAACATTTTGGACGCTGGAGACCAGTAACTAGTCTAATAGAATATGAGAATTTTTTCTACTAACAAAAAGAGCGAACAATTGTTAGGCTTCCTGATTCACCTGTTTTATCCGGTGGGTAAGATAAACTATTGTCTTATTCAACAAGGCATGCAACGACATCATTGACAAGGAGTTAAAGATGCAGGCGCTTCGGCTTCTGGAAGACAGGTTTTCCGAAGCGGGGAAAAGATAATTCCAAGCGAGTAGATAATGGTGACACCATGTTGTTACTGCCCTCATCATCATGTTTTGCTGAAAACATCCAGGCCACAGGAGCTGGGTCGGGGTTGGAACTTGAATTAGATTCAGTGTAATGTTATCCGAGTTACGAAAATTATAATCTACTTTAAGATACGTAATTATTAGGTAAATAGCCCTGTTATTCTTAGTTATAAAATGTATTCCAATTTAGACTGGAAGTCTCGTATTTATCATACAAGTAACCAGAGAAGAAGACCTCTAATATAGCTATTTGAAACCTATTTAATCTTTATGAATAATACGGAAAAAATCACATTATGGCGGAAGTACCTACGACCTTATGGAGTAAGTATTCCACTTTGATGGAAGATCGACTCTTGCTTGGATGAAGTAGCCCGGGGTGTGGAGGAAGTCAGCGGGCTGAGAGGGTGGCGCGGGGTGGCGGAGGGAATCTGCGCTTGCGCAACGTCTCGTGGCATGCAACCACCGTTTCCTGCTCTGATGATACGGGTGAGCAGAGCGCGGGGGGTGAGGGAGGGCGTGCAGCGCAGAGGGAGGGGGGAAGCAGGAAGTGGCCGCTTGCAGCTCTTGCGCAACGGAGAAAGCGGCCGTTTTCCGGCGCGCGATCATTTTCGTAAAGGTGTGAAATGAGCGAAAGTGAACAAGAAAGCAGCGGAGGCTCGCGCGGAGCGGCGCGGGGCGAGCCGGGGCGGGGCGGGGCGGGGGAGGATGGTTTCACATTCATTAACAACCGAATCAGGTTGTCGACAACTCCGCTACACATCACATGGATGTTGACATCGTTGCGGCATACATAGGTTATTTTTCATCTTTAAACGGGTAGCCTATGGCCATGTCCTTATTCTAGAACACTTTATAGGCACTTTTTATGGGCACTTGAGACAACGGAAAGTAATAAATAATGTTTTTGAAAAGATTGGTGAGATGAGATCGATACTAATGGAAGGTTCGGCTCACTCGGCTCAAGTCCTGTTGATGTCGAGCAAGCTTCAAGGAATTCATATAAATGTAAAATTTCTCCAAGTCTGAAGTATTTTGGTCTATGCTGCTTTGTCAGTATTCCGAGAATTTTAGGAGTTGATTTCAAAAAGCTGAAAATAAACGATGGCCCATCCACTGTTGTAATGGCAAAGGTATACCTTCAGACAAATATATTCTAATTACACCAGTTATGGATTCTTATATGACGTCCACGTAAACTAAACTTATTTCATTTGTAACAGTGACAAAACTTGGACCACCTCAAGTTTTCTATTTCCGGTATCAAGCATCCGCTGTATAGAAGGAATTAAAATATATTTCTAATTCAACCGTGAACCTCTGCAGAGTGGCTCTGCTAATTTATTGATGGCAATGTACCCAGGAAGTGTCGGAGTAGCGAGTAGTAGCCACCGGCAACACTCAGAGAAAGTAAAAGCTGCTGGTGCGGCGGCGGCGGGGCGTAGCGGGGGGGGGGGGGGGGGGCGGTATAATGCGGAAGAACAGCGGAAGCAGAACCGCCGCCCCCGCACTAAGATCACTTTTACTTTCTTCGAATGCTCTAACTCCCCCGCCGCCCGCACACCGCTCCCCGCCTCCCGGGTCGCTGACGCAGCACAAATTTGAGAAACTATCATCAGATGCTTTGATAGGGTAAAAAAACAAAACTGCCAACAAACAAGAGACCAAACGGCAATTGAAAGGCTCGGCGCCGCCGCTAGCATGTTTTGTGGAATCATTAATTTTTAGTAGAGGCGGCATTCTATTCGATAATCAGTTTTAGCGAAAAGAAGGGCGACTTACTAATTTAAGACATTAAATAACAATATGCTTTTCTTCCTAGGCGTCGTGCTACTACAAACTGTGAGTTTTGAACTTCCCTGACAGCCCAAACAACCTAAACGACCGAACGACAATCCGACTCTTGTTTGAATTAATATGATTTTCTTTGTCATCTTCACTCCTTCACTTGCTTCGGCTATCAAACTTCAAACGATCTCGTGTCAAAGGAAAAACAGATACAAATAGTCAGACATACAAACAGACGGGCTTGGGGAAACTATAAACATTTCAGGAACCCCAAAAAGGTCGGCAAAAAAAATTTGCAAAATAATTATTTGGGCAGCAAGATTATGTTTTTTCGGCAGTATCATAAATATTGCTCAGCAACATTTGTTCTACAAGTAAATGAAAAAATATATCAAATATACTACATATTTACAGTGAATCAATCAGCTTCTAAATTATTTGACTGCCATAGTGACTATTTGTAAAAAAATATATAATATAGTCCAGCAAACAGAAACTCCTTATAGACTGCTCTTATTTTATACATTTTGTTTCGCAAACTAAAATTTTATTAAAAAGTCGATAACGATCGGAGAAAAGCGACGCAGTTCAGCAACACGTGAAGCTAACAGGTGTGTATTGTATGGGGGCATTGTCGTCCGAGGACTTATCGCAGAATTACTATTTTGATGGCATTAAAGTTTAACATATTCCAGTTTTTAGTTTTCCGACAATGTTATTGGTAGCGAAATATCACTATATCAGTTTGTGTAAGAATCGGCTTACACAAGTTAAACGTCAAGTGCCTAAGTACCAGTCAAGGAAGTAAGTCTACCTCATTTATGCATAGGTACAAAAAGGAAAAAAAACTGCAATAAAAACGCATAGTTATGGTTGCCATTGCCAACATTTTGTAGAATGAGTATGTTCGCTAATGTGTATAGAGTTATAGGGTAAACCACCCAATCATCGGCACCTTGTTTCTCATGACTAAAATTATAAACTAATACTTCTTAAAATATAAAATACTAGTCGACCCGGCGAACTTCGTACCGCCTAACCTATTACTGTGTAATGTTGTACATTGTATTATACCTTTAGTTAAACCTCCCTCTTGAATTACTCTATCTAATAAAAAAAAAACCTCATCAAAATCCGTTACATAGTTTTAAAGATTTAAACATACATAGGGACAGACGCAGGAAGCGACTTTATTTTGTACTATGTATTGATATTGATAACTGGCAAACAGAATGTTGCTAATGAGTATCTCTTCTTTGGTTTGCTAAGTACTTTATGTCGATTTTTTGTGTATTTTACCATTTTATTATGATATTTTTGTAGAAATCTTCAATAACCCAAATATTGTCAACCTTATATGAGTCAAGAGTTGAAGCTACACTTCTAGTTTTATAAAGAAACGAGCTGTCCCGGCTTACTTACGTTACGCTATAGAATATAAGATACTACTAAAGACATGGCTCTATAGACTATGTTCTTTTGACTGCCCAGAATCGGCGAATAAAAAACAAACAACAACAAACCACCTGTTAAAATATGTAAACAACGGGAAAAATATTGCACCTTGGGTTCCATGATTTGTGTTTAAGTAAAGATCCCTAATTTTTTTGAAAATCTAATATAGCCTATGTCACTCGCGGATAGTATAGATTCCTACCAGTGAAGGAATTTTTCAAATCGGTTCAGTATTTCCGGAGCCTATTCGTTCAAACAAACAAACAAATCTTTCCTCTTTATAATATTGGTATAGATATTGGTATAGATTTTATTTGTACATTTTTTTGTTATTAATTCTGTAAAATGCCAGTACCCTTACTTACTGACTCATATAAATCAGAGACATGGCAATAATTGAGATAGGGTGTCAACGAATGGTGGTTTACCCTAGGAACCTGTAGGTATTTATTGCATGATGCAAATACTTTTTTTTCCGACGCATAAAGGCAACCAGTTTTCTTTTTTTAATCACAAATTCATTTAAGAGCAAATGAAAATGGTCGTAAAATTTTAACCTTTAATTTAATGTTGCTGCCGTACAAGACACGAAGGTTTTGTACGAAATCTTCTTTTTTTGAAATATAATGCAAAAAAAATATTTAAAGGTACCTAGTGTTTCTGGTATTTTCATAAATATGAATTATTTATTTATTTTAAATGCCGATGGCAATTTACATACAGCCACATGAGTGCTAGTAGAATAGGCATCGCGCTGCACGCACGCGCGTCGCACTTTATAATAGTTTTATGAAAAACAGCATTCTAACTGTTGGTTGAAGGAGCTCGCTGCAAACGAGTTCCGCCGGAGCGTGCCCCGCAACGTGACCGCCCCGCCCCGCCCCGCCCCGCGTCGCCCCGCGTCGCCCGCCGCCGGCCCGCGCGGCGCGCAGCCTGCGGGCGGCGGGGTCGCGAGCTGGTTCAGAGTTTCAGGAAGGCGCGGGCTGCAGGCTGAGACCGCGGACACACAGGGATCGGTATCTTGATGGCAAATTGTCGCGCTCAGAAAGTAAAAGTGACCACTCGCTAGCTAGAGCCCGGAGCCCGGGCCGGGGCCCACGCGCACGCGGAAGAAAGCGAGCGCGCGCGGGCGGAGCGGGGCGGGGCGCGGGCGGGAGCGGGGAGAAAGTCGCCAAAAGGTCGTCACTTTTGGCCAAATATTCCCAGTGAAAGTGCGCGGCCACGCTCACTAGACTTGTTAAAAAGATAAGCAAGCACCGCGCACCGCCCCGCCCTCCCCGCTGCCCCGCGCTACCCCTCCCTCTGCCCTGCAGCCTGAACACTTGTTTCAGGCCTTCAGCAGCTTCACATATTACATTGATTGTGTTCACAATCTGTGTTGGTATTGTTTAAAAAGTCCGTTGTTTGTCATTTTTAAAGGCCCAATACACGCCTCGGGATTCGGGACCTTATTTATCCGAGTGTCCAAAAATGTTTTCTCCAAAAACAGCAAGCGTAACTATTTGCCTAAATGTATAATAAATAACAGAATCAAATTTACAAAAACGTACGTTTTTTTTTACTTTTTTTGTCGAGCCACTACCTGAGCAATCGTCTGTGTGAACAGGCGCCAAATTATATGCAATCGCAAGTTCACAATATTGTAGACTTAAAACGATGCAAAAACTAACAAATTTAACAAAATATGACTTTTTGAAGCTATTTAAAGTAAAGCATCCCCATGGTGCTGCACTGCACACGCAGTACGCACTATTGGTAAGGCCAACGAAAATTCTTGCTTGGAACACTGCTGGCCTCGGAGCGCCGGCGCAGGCAGCAGGCAGCAGGCAGGCGAGCTCAGCCTCCCACTCCTACAGGTTCACAAATCACTTTATTATTTTCGCATAATAAAATGTTGTTATCATGATACCGAGCAGTGCGGGCGGCGGCGCGGCGGGGCGGGGCATCACATCGGCTCTCAATAAAAGGAAAGTTTGGGAGCCATTCCGGCCCGTGTCCGGTTCATCTACTCTCATTTTTAAGTATTTTATGTTTGCATTAATGTTCCTCTGCATATGCATAAAGAGACTTGTATAAAGGTTACAAGATGATCTTTGTAAAACTATTAGTGGGAAGTTAATTAAATGACCAGCGAGGTGCATGCGTTTAACTTCATCGTCAATATGACATAAAATTATTCAAGCAAGTATGAGAATAAGATAATGAGGAAGTAAAATCGTTTTCTTTATTCAATCTTTCTGTGATATAGATCAAATAAGACATTTGCTCCATATTCTTTCAGTCAGATATGACGTTGGTTTGGTAATCTACAGATCATGAATAGATTTCAAATTCAAAGGGCGTAAGATAACATTGATTGCCTACGCAAAGTCTGTTAATGCTAAGTGAATTTCTCCAGCTCATTACTCAGATTCGGTTTTAGGTTTCCGTCCCAGGAATGTTTGAAAAAGACTGTTCGACCTAGCGAGGGTCACACTCGCACGTGGAGCAATAGAGCTGAAACAAGCTCATCAAGTAACGATGATGATGTCTACGTATCGCGTTTTACCAGAGACATTTCGCCACTGCCACTTCCTTCTTCATCACATCATGCCCGAGTTAAGGAGCCGCTTGGTCCACCGGGTGTTGCCAGCTTCGTTTTGGGCGATTGGCATCTTTTAAGAATTTTTAGATCCTTTAAGACCTTCTGCTCTCCTAGTGTGTGATCGATCCATTGTCACCACCGCAGATTGTTTTATGTCACAGGGTTTTCGGACTCCACATTTAGTTTTATAGTTTCTACATTTACGAATTTATGTTTAATTTTGTCAAAATACTCCTAAGGATGCCTTTGTTGGTAAAAAAACGACAACCACAACCTGGCAATAACCTGACGCTGAGGTACCTATTCAAATATAGAAAAGGAAGAAAGTTTCAAATAATGGCGCAGAACGACTGTTCCCTGCAGGGATAGTGTCAAGGCTCTTGTGGACGTTACCTTATCGAGTAATGATTACTTTTCCGAGAGAGCTCTCGGTGGAGGCGGCGCGGTGCGTAGGGCTTCGCATGCCACTAATCGGATCAACCCGAGCTCGGCCTCGTTAAACAAATAGCTGAAGCGCCGTAAAAGTCCTCCATAGATTTTGATTGCTTTAATCTGGCAAAGACTATAGACTTCGCAACAAAGTCCTATCAACCGCACTTGAGAAAGAATCTCAAAAATCTGCGTGGAAACCTCAGTGAAGTAAGTATCTTTGGCTGCATGGGGCCCCGAGCGGCACTTGCTACCAGCACAACGATGGACTTCAGTCATGCTGCTCTCGGGAGTCGCTCGCACCGAAAGTTTTGGTGAAAGGCTACCCGAAACAAAGACATGTCGATCACTCGAAATTTTCGATATCGGCTGTGTTCGCGCACTTTCTCCTGTCGAGGGCCCTCGCAGCCGCGGCGGCGGCGGCGGCGGCGGCAGGGCCCGGGGCGCGGAGAAAGTGCCCGAGCCACGAGCGACCAGACTGACCATTGACGAAGACGTGCTGCCTCCAGATGTGGTACTGGCTCCAGCGGTCGTCGTCGGGCGCGTGCGCGTGCTGCAGCTGCGGCAGCTGGGGCAGCGAGGGCAGGGGCGCGGAGTGCACGGGGTGCGCGGGCGGCGGCGGCAGCGGCGGCGGCTGCATGGGCTGCAGGTGCTGGTACTCCATCACGTTCACAATGTGCACATCGCGGGCGCAGGCGGGCGCAGCGCGGGACGTGCGTGCGCGGCGACGCTCGACGCGCTACAGGCCGCCCGCGCGCTGCGCCGCCGCCGCCGGCTCCCGCTCGCGCCCACCTCCCCACCTCCCCCCACCGCTGCCACACCACCACCACCCACCTCATCTCGCGCCTTCCGCGCGCCGCACGCGACCACCACACACCACACGGTGACATAACACCGCTCTCACCGCCGCCGCCGCTCCGCCGCCCCGCCGCCGCCGCGCGCATCATTGTAAACATGCAGTCAATCAACGCCACTGGGTCACCCTATTTACATATTTCAAATTTCTTATGTAAATAATCAGCCTTGAATCAGCGATATTTATTAGTGGCTGCTTGCACCTACGCCTGCACTTCTATCTAGCAATCCAGCGCTTTATTATGAACATATTTATGTTTTTGTAATATTAGTGTGATCCAAACTTTAATACATTTTCGTCGGAAATATAAAAGAGAAGATTTTTGTCAACAAATTTCATGAGCTAGTTGAGTTCAAACAACAAAGCAAACCTGCAAGTTCATTAGTCTCTTACCGGTATTTAGTATTCTAATATACAAATAATTATCAGAACAGCATAAATAAATAAAAAAAAGGTAAATACGAACGCCAAGCAAGCAAGCATGGAGCTTATTTAGTGTTCTTGCCGCTCGCAACAGCGGCTCGGAGTCTGGGAGCGCGTTGATGTCTAATGTATGAACTATGAAGTTCACGCTCCGTTACCGACTCATTATTTTATTTATGTTATTAGTTTGAAATAAAAACATCATCAAAAACATTTCTAGAAAATAATTAAGGAAAAAAAAATATTCCTTTTTATAGTATTTAATATTTTATGGAAAACTTCTCGTCGTCGCGGTCGTCATAAAATTGTCTGAAAAATTATTTAACTAAATCCCTTTTTTTTTAGGCGGGGAAACTCCTAAAGAGTGTGGGGTCACACCAACTAAACCCTGCCGGTTCTTCTTAATCCTTCTCGGCTGATAGCAGGAGGGTCGCGGGTGAGCCTGTGGAATTCTCCGCGACCCCCCCAGCATTGGCTGTATAGCCTCCCTGTCGGGGGGACATGATGGTTGTTCCCCCAGAGCGTGATAGCTTTCCCAATGTTCATATAGTTCACTCGCGTTCCGCCGTTCTTCTCGGGGCCGTTATTATGACTACACGAGGCCCCCGCCTCGTGCTCCCAACGACCCCGGGGACCCCTTTTAATCGCCTCTTGCGACAGGAAGGGGATACCTCAGTCCAATTCTTCGGCCCGGTACTGCAGGGCGTTCTAACTGAACACTAACAGTACTCCAAATTGAACTCTAATAAGTCTAATAGGTTATGCGCAAAATATAAGGCACATAGCCCGAGTAGCTTGTGCCATTTCGGCGGCGATAGAATTCGAAAGTCAGAACATCTCTTTCAACTAAGAAGATGGTAGTTGGTGGCTGGTCGAGCCCTCGCCTCGTGTCGAGCGCGGCGCGGCGCAGCCGAGCTGATAGCGCGCACAATGCGCTGCAGGTGTCGCGCTCCACGTGCTCCGACCTCGCATAATGGAAACACTCGGACAATCATGTTTACTAATCAGCTCCTACTAATCTTACTATACTTCTCAATGCCTAGCAACCAATAGGATATAATGTAAATGATAACACTCAAAATAATAGAGCTGCCTCCCCCCTCTCCTCCTCGCTCTCTCCGAAGCCTGCGACTCGAGACATTGACATTGGGCGCCCAAAAGTGGCCCGCGGTCGAGAGCGCGCGTTTCACTTTCGTAGAGGGGAGGGGCGTCGCCGCTTACCACAAAAAATAACGCTACTTTTCCTTTCTCAAAATAACGAGCGCTTTCACCTTGGCCAAATCTCAATAGAAATGACGCGCGGGAGCGATACTGCTGACGAGGCTAGTGAGGGTTTCACTCTCGTTTGACCTACAGCCGCCTCCACCGCTGCCGCCGCCGCTCTCACCGCTCACAAAGTCACCGCTGCTGCTTGTGGGAGTCTGCAGGGTGGCCTGTGCCGACAACAAGTACTTAGGGCCGTCGTAGGGTAGGCAAGTACTGGTCTGGTACTTAAAAAACAGCAAAGATATTGTCCTCGAATTCTCATTATTATTTATCTAAGAGACTTGACCTTCTAGTTTCCAGTCATCATTTCCTTCTACTGAAACAAAATGAACATTGCCAGGTGACATGAAGTAGGTATTACAGCGATTAACCAACTGCATTGATTGTTCGTCATATCATAACAAAGCACCACCTGGCCCGTGTTTGTGCCCCCCGCGCCGCCCCCCGCGCCGCCCCCGCGCCGCCCCCGCGCCGCCCACCGCGCCGCCGCGCCGCTGCCTGCCACCGCGAAAAAATCACGACGAAAATAGCATTTTACTGTGGGGGTGCGAATTTTCGCAATTAGAAAAACACGAGACGTAACACAAAAACCAAATGATAAATATTAAATAGAAAATAAAAAAAATACAGAAATAATTGCAATTATGTAATTCATAGGAAATTAGGACTTTTATTCATTACGAACTAGTTTATTAAACTACGCAGTTCAGATTTGAGGGTCGACATGTCCAAAACAAATTTTGCTGACTGTTAACAATAGATTTTTTTCAGGTTATATAAATTTATCCTGCTATTCAAGTTTAAAGTGGCTTTATTATTAGGACGTAACCAAGCTACTTAATTTTTATATATAGCTTCTATTATGTCCCACCCACTGCTGGGCAAAAGCCTCCCCCGCTGGCTTGCATCGCTCTCGGCTAATTGCAGAGAGCAATGAGCTACTTAATACCTACACAAAATCCCACATGGTGAATTCTGTTCCAGGAGGGTTTATTTTAGGAATAGGACTTACGACTCAATGTTACGTTATGTATGTCTGAGCGGGACTCGTGGGGTACCCGGAGCGCGGCCTCCTCATGTCGATGAGTGGGAGATTCATTGTTGAGGTAAAAATACATAATTATCAAAATAAAATGGTTGAGCTCACTAGAGACGGCTAAAGAGATCTTGTAGTCATGCATATTATGTAGAATAGAGAGTGCAACAACAACAGGCTACGCAGAACCTAAACCACTATTGGACAAGTTATGTAATATATTATTTTTCATCATAATTACAAAATATGAACCAAAGTTTTCTTATGGCGCCGCACACTGAATGATATTATAATATTAAAAAAAAAAAAGAGTCTGTCTGTCTTTCTATCACAGGCACAAATCTCATTGAAAAACTTCCTTGATGTTCAAAGAATACTAACAATTAATAAAAAAAAAACAATAAATTACGTAAATTTAGATCAATACATAGTATAAAACAAAGTCGCTTCCCGCGTCTGTCCCTTTGTATGCTTATATCTTTAAAACTATCCAACGGATTTTGATGCGGTTTTTCGTAATCGATAGAATGATCCAAGAGGAAGGTTTATAAGTATAATACATGAGCAACATAGCTATAGGTTAGGCGGTACGAAGTTCGCCGGGTCGACTAGTTTAGAATAAATGCATAAATGTGCCAAAAACTTCCATTTTTGAACCAACTTTAAGTGAGAAATACCAGACACCAAATAATGATAATGTGACTTTATTCACAGGTGCGTACAGACTATCTAACATAACATGATATACATCACTGTTTTATAACATTTTCAGTACAAATTTGAAAATTTTAAATGTTGCATAATAAAGATCTATAGTGTGACGGTGTTAGATAATACAAGATATATAACTGTTTGACAGTCAGTAGGTTAATAGGTATATATTAACAACAAATACTGAAAACTATGCTAAAGCTAGCCAATTTCACACAAATTAACAAAATAAAATGGTCGCTATACCGCTTTGTAGCGCATAGACTGGCGGGAGATCGCTCGCTACGATTCCGTAAATTGATTGATTGATTGTGTTTCTTTATACACCCGTTCTGGGAATGCCAAAGAACATTCATTCTTCGTGTT
The DNA here is from genome assembly GCA_951802225.1 of Euspilapteryx auroguttella. Taxonomy (NCBI): domain Eukaryota; kingdom Metazoa; phylum Arthropoda; class Insecta; order Lepidoptera; family Gracillariidae; genus Euspilapteryx; species Euspilapteryx auroguttella. Next base: position 22,047,249 of record OX637641.1, on the reverse strand, counting down.
TGCTAATCTAAGTGGCCACTTTTAGCTACACTCTGTAGATTTCTTGCACAAAGAGTAAAAAGTAAAAAAAGTGCTTTTTATCGCAATGTATAAAAAATAATTAAATTTGCGTTTATTAAAAACAAGTCGGTAAGCATTACAAGTTTTTCCTGTTGATTCTTATTTTATTTCGTCGTCGCAATCTTTAAACAGGGTAATTTAAAGCCCTTGCTTCAGTTGTGACGCATGTGTAAAAACACCGCTTTTTAATGCGCAAATTATTTCCAATTTTATTGGATTAATTAAATCTGTGGAGTTGTACCTATTCAATATTTTTGTACTTTTCCTATCTATTCACCTAGGATCGAGCTCTGGGTTCGTTTTTCTATCGGAGCGGCGGAGCGGGCGACCGTCGCCTGGCGGAGCGCGGGCGACCGTCGCCTGGCGGAGCGCGGGCGACCGTCGCCTGGCGGAGCGCCAGCGACCAGCGACTCTTAGCTCTTTTTGTCTTACCAACTAGGTACCTAATATTACTAAGCTAACTTGATTTCCCCTCACCAAATATTGTTAAAGTGATGCAAGGATAGTCAGTATTGTAAAAAAACGGCTGTTCATTAAGAGCCAGTTTACAGCGATGCTAGCGCCATTCGCGAAAAAAATTAATATCTTCTAAACTAAGGCAAATATCAAAAATGTGGCACTGTATGACACTAGATAATGTAGCCCAGTATTTTTAGGGCACTTCTGTATAGCTTTTAGGTTAAAGACCAAAGAAATCTACAAAGTGTTGCTAAAAGTGGCCACTTTTGTCAACAATCTATGTTTTGTTTTGTTCTTTTTACTCAGGACTACTTTGCTGTGCTCAAAAAATACTAGGCTACATTATCTAGTGTCATACAGTGCCACATTTTAGACATTTGCCTTAGTTTAGAAGATATTAATTTATTTCGCGAATGGCGCTAGCATCGCTGTAAACTGGCTCTTAATACCGGAACATTCTAAGCGCGAGTCCTCGCACTTGACCGTTTATTTAAACTCTCTCTCTTCATTTTTTTTTTGATTGTGTATTTTTCTTCGTTGCATCTGTTTGTAATTACGTTAAGCCCAGTTTGAAATCTGTAATTACATGAAGTTACAATTTTGTTGCGTTGTCTGTATCTTTCCATCAAGGCAGCCACCAGCACTTCACCACGCGTGACGTCGTCGGCAGGACCCCTGCAGTTACGAAACCGTTTTGACGTTGTGGATTGACTCACGGATAGACCAGCTTTGCACGTGTCTAGTATAACAGACTTAAACAAGACGGTTGCTTTCGTTTCTCTGGGATCCTGAAAAATCCTTTCTTAATCACCGAACCCCCTAAGAAAACGTGTTTGGCGGTTGTATAAGAAAAATTTTATTCTCGTTCCTATAGGTAGAAGTTTAAACATTCTTGCACTCTACCTCTACCCTGTGCGCTCCGAACCTTAAGCGTCTTCGGCGATTTCTATATTAATAATCATATACGAACCTACTCAAACGCTACCTGTTTAAGCTATTTTAATATTGAGCTTTACTATTTCAGCTGGAAGCAAAATCCAAATAAAAATATGAGACAATAATAAAATCCAGTTCTTGGCATTGCTCTTAAAGTTCCTTTGAAGCAATTAAATTTGGTTTAAAAAATTAATATTGTTGAGGTACCTAGATGTAAAGGATTTTAAACAAGATATAATACCTATAATTTTTAACTTTTTAAAGTAAGCGTTTTTAATTATGGTTAATCGTTTGCATTACTTCAGTATTTTAAACCTAGTAAGTAAGTTATAAGCAATACAAAATACACCTCCATCCCGTATTTCAAAATTTAAGGATCAGCGTTCAAGGTTTTCAATACAATGTAAACTTTCACGGGCTGTGTAAAGGCTTGTGGGACTACTTATCGTTTACCGGTCTAATAATATGTCGAATGTTTTGATATTACAAGAAGAATACTTTGAAAAATATAGCTTTCTGAAATCAGTTATTCTTATATAGGTTAACAGTCGTATAGATCTATACCAATATTATAAAGAGGAAAGATTTGTTTGTTTGTTTGTTTGTTTGTAACGAATAGGCTCCGGAAATACTAAACCGATTTGAAAAATTCTTTCACTGGTAGGAAGCTACATTAACCCCGAGTGTCATAGGCTATATTAGATTTTCAAAAAAAAAATAGGGATCCTTACCTAAACTCAAATAATATAACCCAAGGTGCAATATTTTTTTCCGTTGTTTACACATTTTGACAGGTGTTTTGTTGTTGTTGTTTGTATTTTATTCGGCCATTCTGGGCAGTCAAAAGAACATAGTCTATAGAGCCAAGCCTTTTGTAGTATCTTATATTCTATGGCGTAACGAAGTAAGCCGGGAAAGCTCGTCATCAATAAGTTAGGTTTAAGAACAAGAACAAGAAATGATAAAAAAAAACCGGCAACATGCGTTATGCAAGAGTCCCGACTCTTAGAAGGTTCCAGACCGTGGGCTCGACCATGCATGCTATTAGAATAAATCGGTGCGATGTCTCAGAGTTTATGTAAGTAATCTCTGCGAAAATTAATGCAATATGGTGACCAAATGCTTTTATTTCTTTTAAAGAGCGTATATTGACTGCGTATAATTTGGCATCTGTTCATCTAATTGATTTCTCATTATAGTTTCGATAAAAAAACAGGTTTAAAAACCTAAGTTTAATCCCATTCTAGCATTTATCTGTAAATTCTATAACTTTACGTAGTTTTTGGAATTTTTAAGTCTTCTTAAGGCAAAAAAGGTGCACTCATCAATATATATAAAACTCTTCCGTTACTGACTGACTGACTGACTGACAGACAACGCAGAGCCTAAACTACTGGGAGTAGAAACCTGAAAATCGGCACGTGGGTTCCTTGGGGAGTGTAGGTGAGCACTAAAAAGGGATTTCCCGAAACTCCCACGGGAACGGGAAAAAACGGGAATTTTGTGTTAATGAGAAATCTGCGCGGGAAAAACCGCGGGGCAGCCTCTAGTTTAACATAGATTTGTTAAGTTATCTCGGACACTTTAACAGAGGGACGCACGGACAGTCATATTAACAAGGTCCTGAGACGAGTAGCGGAATCTTAGAAAGCAAATTCCAAATTGACACGTTCGACGATGTTCCCACCAGGGCTGCACTCGCTCGTTACTGATTCGGGTAAAACGTTGAAGAAAAGTTGGTTTTTAACCGCCGACGAAAAAACAGAAAGGAAATTTAACATTAGTTAAACGTGTGGCTTCGTAGAGCCCACGGATTAACCGATTTTCATTTAGTTTTTTTTTGTTTCATATACAATTTTAGCACGAGTGCTCTAAGCCATGTTTCATGAAAATCTGTTTAGCCGTTTGTAGATCATCAGCTCTTTTGTTGTTGATGAGGGGATCTAACTAGCTTCCTTATGTCCGATCGATTCGAAATTTGGTACATTATTACGTCAATGATATTGAAATTATATGGTAAGGTAACCATTACCTGATCTGCCGTTTGAAGATGATCAGCTCCATAATAGTGGATGAATAAATCATTTTTGACTTTTAACTTTTGACGAGGATATCTGACTCGGTCGAGGGGGTTTTTAAATTTGATTATTATAATACTTGATTTATGTAAAAATATTCCAGATACTTTTATTAAGATCGTTCATCCCAAAACGTCCATCAATCAAAATAATAGATGCACTCGCGCGCAGCCTCGCGCACCGGCCGGCGCGGCGGCGTGCCGACTCGCGTGCTTTTTGCATAACTGCAGGCTCAGTCAATACTTTACGTAGCAAACTGCTATTGACAAGAGAACCAGAAATATAAAAAGTCAACTGACCGCAAATATTATAGAAGTCTATATCATCCAGTATGTGGCGGGGAGCTGCGGCCGGCGGCGACTCGTGCTGCGGCGCGGTCAGCTCCGGCGGCAGCGAGAAATAGTAGGGCTGCGGCGAGCACGGGCCCCCGAGGTCCCCGAGGCCGCCGGGGCATTTGAGGCCCGCCGAGTCCGTGCCCATGTCGATGTACCCGAAGCGGTCCAGCCTCTGCTCGGGGCAGGCGTAGGCAGCCCGACGGCGCGCGGCCGCGCCGCCAATAGCCCCAGTACACAATTCAATCGTAACAGGAAAGATTCAAGAGCAGCGTGCGAAGTCGCAGCTGCTTGCCTGGAAACTGCCGGCTCCCGCCCGGCTGTCCGCGCCCTCGCCGCACTCCCCGCCCGCCCTGCCGCCGCCCCGCCGCGCCCGCGCACGCGGCGTCCCACGTGCCCGCCCGCAGCACCCTCACCCCCCAGCCGCCGCACGCCCGCACGCACACCACCACAACGTCTCTCTACCTTCAAAGCTAGAGATCAGTCTCACCTTCAACGACTATGACTAACTGAATATTTTAATTTACTAGTCAAGTGGCAGGATTACAAATCCTTCGTCGAAATTTCTAGTAAATAATTTAAATAGTTTGTGGTCACGTGCCGGCATTTTCCGTCCGCGTACTGTGCACGGCGGAGTCCACGTGAGCTACCCCTTATTTGTTTCTCCGTGAAAGTTGACGCCACGGAAGGTTTTGTTGAAACGAGTAATAACAGGATCTCAAAATGTCACGCTCCAAAAGTTAACGAGAAAATAAAGGCTCCATTGTTTTTTGTTTTAAAGTAAAAAAAGGTTGTTTTGAAATAATTTTACTCAGAAATAATGTAAAATACAATCTCAAATATGTGCAGAGTTAGTAAGTGTACCTACTCACTCCACGCCAAGGCTCGTAGCATGCTCGCACTCGCGCTGAGGGTGCACGCTACGAGCTACGGCGTAGAGCACCGCACGCTACGCAAAGCTCGTTGACCTAGCAGATGGACGCGCGCGCGCCGCGTACATTTACTGTACGCTACGAAGAACTACGCCCGCCACCGACTCGCGCACGCCCGCGCGCTACGTGCTCGGGGATTGTTAGTTATAGTGTAGTAGATGCTTTAATAAAACAAAAGAAATGTCTGCCTGTGCAATATACATTTTATGCAAATAAAAATAATTTGCAATAGCAACGCATTTAAAACATTGTACTTACTTTTTATTCTGAAAAAAAAAATGTATATACGTAATATATCCCAGACGAAACATGTCCACTGTTAGTCATAGGCCGAGAAGAGTCATAGAGGAGAAGTCCTCAGGTGTTCATAGTGACCAGTCTTGTTGGACCCTCATCTATAGCACCTTTGATTGGTTGTAGGATTCAAGCGTACAGCGCGACCCACTTGGAGCGTAGTCTCCAACGTGACTGGAGTTGGTAGTAAATGATCTTGGGTTTCGTCAAGCTACCTCGGTCGGCCCTACTGTGCGCATCGAACATTCCACTAAGATCTCCGCTGTCTAGGCAATACCATAACTACGATATCTTTAGCAACGCTAAAGTGGTTCTATCGTATCGGTTCGTATCTCAAGATAAAGAGTGTAATGTAATATATAGGTACTCCCTATTTATGTTGATAACATAAATAATAATGAGCATTTGATCATCTCTCTGCTGGACACTTACCGTATTTTTTGTTGAAGCTGGCTCCGTGATTTAGGAAATCTGTCAACAATGAAAAAACACAAAGTTAAAACACAAACATAAAGCGCATACTAGTAGAAAACAAAAGTAATCTATACCAAATACCAATATTATAAAGAGGAAAGATTTGTTTGTTTGTTTGTTTGTAACGAATAGGCTCCGGAAATACTGAACCGATTTGAAAAATTCTTTCACTGGTAGGAAGCTACACTATCCCCGAGTGACATAGGCTATATTAAAATTTCAAAAAAATTAGGGATCCTTACTTGAACTCAAATAATTTAACCCAAGGTCCAAAAATGTTTCCGTTGTTTACATATTTTGACAGGTGGTTTGTTATTGTTGTGTGTTTTTTATTCGCGCATTCTGGGCAGTCAAAAGCACATAGTCTATAGAGCCAAGTCTTTAGAAGTATCTTATATTCTATGGCGTAACGAAGTAAGCCGGGACAGCTCGTACAATAATGAGTGATTGACCTTACTCTATAGTAGCGTCACTCGAGATGATAACTCATTCATGAGTATGACATAAGAAGACTTGTTCAAGTTCAAATTCAAATTCAGTTATTCAATAAAGATACAAGCATACAAAAAAAGTAGATAGTTGTTGATTTTTGGGATAATTTGGTAACTTGTTCGTTGTATAAAATGTATAGAATAAGTTGAAAGTATGCTAAAAAGTGGAACCATATGTACATAAATTAAGAGCCAGTTTACAGCGATGCTAGCGCAATTCGCGAAAAAAATTAATATCTTCTAAACTAAGGCAAATATCAAAAATGTGGCACTGTATGACACTAGATAATGTAGCCTAGTATTTTTAGGGCACTTCTGTACAGCTTTTAGGTTGAAGACCAACGAAATCTACAAAGTGTTGCTAAAAGTGGCCACTTTTGTCAACAATCTATGTTTTGTTTTGTTCTTTTTACTCAGGACTACTTTGCTCAAAAAATACTAGGCTACATTATCTAGTGTCATACAGTGCCACATTTTTTATATTTGCCTTGGTTTAGAAGATATTAATTTTTTATGCGAATGGCGCTAGCATCGCTGTAAACTGGCTCTTAAGGAATATTTATAAAACCTACAGAAGTTATAAAAAAAAGTTTGATTTTTTGACGTCTGATTTAATATTAAGTTGATCTTTGATGGCGTACTTGAGCTCTTGTTTTCGTCGTAGTTACATTTCGTAAGTTGTGTTCCTGCTTCGGACATTATATAACTTTTTTCTTTTCGAAAATTGAAAAGATCGTTTTATAATTTCCGAATATAACTGGAAGTTACGAAAAAGTTTTCTATTTTAGGTTTTGATGGCTGCTTAAATGATTTACACTGAATTAGGATTGCGCAAAATTGGTCGGTATAGCGACCTGTAGGGGAGGCCATGTCTAGCAGTGAACATCCATCGTTTGGGACGATTGATGATCAATCTGAGAATAAAGGGTAGAATTTAACTGGAATTTTTAGTCAAGCCTCAGAGTGATGCATGTTGGTTAGTTTGTATATTATGTCGTAGGAAGATTTCATATTTTTTTGCAATAAAACTAGGGATTTGGCGATAACCCGGATAATTTGATATAAGGATTACTTTTTTTTTTCAATCATCCTGACAAAAAGCAGTTTATTTGCAAAAACAAAAGTATAATTACAGGATGGCATTAAGGAACAATATCCTAAAATGCAAAAACGTAAATGCTTAAATAAAAATACACTTTTTATATTTTTATTCTAAAGAAAACAGATTCACATTACAAAATAGCGGAGACTGAGTGAAAAAAAAACAAAGCATAACAAAATTCAAGCGTGACTTTTACAAAGGAAAATAACGAATTCCATCACTCCTCCTGAATTCAAGCCTTTCTTATAAACAAAATCTAACTGAAATATATAATATATCAAAATCAAACAAATATCAAACTCAAAACCCAAACTTATTAAAACAGAAAAAATATTGTTGACATATTTCAAGCCAATGTTAGTACGAAGAAGTTCTCAGCAAATGAGCTTCTTGCCGATTCTCCACTTCATGCTCCATAGCATCGGACTTGTTACTATGGAAATATGTCTACTTAGAAAGGGGCAAGGGGGTCACGGGTGATCTTTCGATCGTTATGTTCAACTCCGCGAACCCCTCCAGCATTGGATGTTTAGCCTCTTCACGGGGGGACAAGTGGTGGTAGTCCCCCCTGAGCGCGGATGGCTCTTTCTACGCTCGACGGCGGAATCGGGACACCGCGTTCCGCCGTCCTTCTCGGGGCCGTTATATGACTACACGAGGCCCCCGCCTCGTGCACCCAACGACCCCGGGGTCCCCTTTTAGTCGCCTCTTACGACAGGCAGGGGATACCTCAGTCCTATTCTTCGGCCCGGTACTGCAGGACGTCAAAACCTGTCAAAATATGTAAACAACGGAAGAAATATTGCACATTGGGTTACATTATTTGAGTTTAAGCAAGGATCCCTATTTTTTTTTTAAATCTAATATAGCCTATGTCACTCGGGGATAGTGTAGCTTCCTACCAGTGAAAGAATTTTTCAAATCGGTTCAGTATTTCCGGAGCCTATTCGTTACAAACAAACAAATCTTTCCTCTTTATAATATTGGTATAGATTTGGCGCGTCCGAGGGTTTCGGTTTCCATTGACAGACTTAATATGTCAGCTTGAACAGTGTATGGAACATGTTGACATCGCCCCGCCTCTACGCTCGTTTTGCCATAATATACAACCGCAATGCGTTATTAAGATATTCAAAGAACTATCTAAAAACACAGAAGATCTATGGGGGATATCAATTAAAGTTATTCCACCCATTATAGCGCCTCATTTAGTATTCATTTTTTATTGTTGTATTGACAAAGGATTTTTTTCCAAAAAGAACATTAAAATAATTCCAGTTTTTTAATCTGAAAATACTGAAAACCCACTGATTATAAACCTATCGCGGTTCTATCAGTATCAGTAAAATATTTTAAAAACTTAGTCTTGCACAATTAGCGTCTCACTTTTCTGTTATTAGCTTCCTACACAAAAAACTATTTGGTTTTAGGAAAGGGCGGTCTACCTTAGACGGCAGGTCACAAACTCATCAGCAATGTGTATGGAGCCTTGGAGGATTCTCACGATGCTATTGGGAATTTTGTGACTTCTCAAAGGCTTTAATTGCGTTGATCATTAGACTTTGCTACTTAATTTACAGCACTATGGCCTCATCATTAAATCACTTGATATACTTGCTTCTTATCTTACTGAGCGAGACCAAAGGGTGGTCGTGGGTGGTGCGATGTCTGCAGTGCAGGTTGTCCTGTCAAGATGGGTGTACCTCAGGGATCGATATTGGGGCGCACAGGTACAGTCTTGGTCGCGTGGTATAAAAACTGTCTACCTAGTTGCTACAGTGTTCTGCTATCCGAACTCATATGTCCATTGGAAGACAAGTTGATTTGACATTCGTTTGTCTGAAACGTTTGATGGACGCCCCTGAACCTGAACCACCTCGCCTCTCACAGTTTCTATATTTAAGGTCCCAACTAATTAGTCGTTATTGACTAACAATAAGTGAAACCATGTTTGTATCCTATATTGAATATATCATATTTAATTTTCATTCATTCATTCATTTATATTTATAGATGTTTGTACATGCAATTTATCAAAAGTATTAAACTTTATATTATTCCTATAATCAGACACATTTTTAACTTGAGCCTTTCCAGTAGAAGTTTCCCAGAAGATTGGAAACAAGCTGTTGTTACTCCAATTAAAAATGGGTCAAAGTTCACACTTTTTTTCTTTCACAACATTTCTCTCCTCTGTGCTTTTTTAAAATGTCTTAGAGAAATTCATTAACAAAAAACTTGGAGAGTATGTCGAAATGTCGACTCCGTCGACTCAAAATAAATTATTTCAAACGAGCTGTCCCGGCTTACTTCATTACGCCACAGATACTACTTAAGACTTGACTCTACATACCAATGACAAAGTAAAACGCTGCGCTTCCTGTAGACGGAGCATAGAAGAACCTGAATGCGAGCAGTCATCAAATGTGTATGTGTGTATTAGTTGTATGGTTATGAGTCCAGCTGCACTCAAAATAGTAGCAAAAAACAAAGACAACAAAATGGTAAAAGCTGCTCGCGTGCATTTTTAGGCTATATAGAGTTTGAGTTTGTCTCGATCTCTCATATGATAAGTTTGTTAATGTTGAAGGAATACGAGTATTAGTTCTCCGTTTCTGCTAAAATAGCTTCCATATAGTACATACCTTATCGCAGCTATATACTTTGTTCTTTTGACTGGCGACTGACCAGAATGGGCGAATAAAAATCACAACAACAAAAAAAAGAGATTAATTGTAAAGTAGAATTTGTTACCCCTTTCTTCTCCACGCTGTAAAATCATTGTGAAAGGGAATCATTTGACAGAGGAGGGCTCGTTTGGGGGCCTCTCCAGGCGACCATTGTCGTAAGGCAAGGCAAACATTTATTTGCCTGAGCCAATTGGTGGGCACCCTGAACTACCTCGCCTTTAGCAGTATAGAATACTTTACGAAATAAGGTATCAATATTAATTAGATAAGTCTAATTGACTTTCAATAAGCGATATCTTGTATCCTATCAATACATAGTATAAAATGAAGTCGCTTCCCGCGTCTGTCCCTATGTATGCTTAAATCTTTAAAAGTAAGCAACGGATTTTAATGCGGTTTTTTGTAATAGATAGAGTGATTGAAGAGGAAGGTTTATAAGTATAATACATGCACAAAATATTAATAGTTTAGGCGGTACGAAGTTCGCCGGGACGACTAGTATTGAATAAATCATTTTTTACTTTTTTCTCAGAGTAAGGAAACCGCCGCTACGCTACGCTTGGTATTCATTAATCTGAGACTTTTTTACTCTCCGCGAATGCATTGACTGTAGAGCCTCATCTCGGGGGGGCATGGTAGTCGTCCCCGCGGAGCGTGGTTATCTCGTCCAACTCTCGACGGCGCGTCCTTCTTTTGGCCGTTATAGGAGTACACAAGGAAAGCCTCGTGCATCCAATGACTACGGGGTCGCCTCCTAGTCGCCTTTTACGACAGGCAGGGGTTAACCTCAGTCCTATTCTTCAGACCGGTACTGCAGGGCGTTAACTTGGGTTCCTAACCTAACCCATTGATTGAAATGCACACGGAAGTTTTCGAGATGAAATCTATCAGAATTATTTGGAGGCGCCTTCCTTTATTTCTCACTTCGCAACACCGTTTTCTAAAGCACACTGTTTATAGTTTGTCGATAAGTATGGACTATGGATAGACAGCCGCAAAATCATCAATCCTCTTATCCGATGCAATGTCTGAATTTTCGAGATTTTTTTCTAAATAATAAGTACGATTGGCAGACGTTATTAATAGCGATAATAATACCCTGACAAACATCAAGGCCGCGTCTGCCACCATGGTGGCCCTGCGTTTTCAATTGACAATGTTTCAAAAATGTAAAAAAATAAAACTATACTAAATCATTTGACTGTGTCTGACTCTGGGGCTGATGATTACAGTCATCCTGTTAACACACAAAATAGAAGAGGCAGACATCCAGGTCTCTGATATTCTAATGGCAGACCATTTGATTTTTTTATTTTCAAACCAGCGCTACTCAACAGACGTATGGCGAATAAAAACTGCAAATAATCATGTTTATCCGATGCAATACCCGCATTGCCTTGATTCCGTGAATTTCAAACAGTCGTACAACTAAAAATCAGCAAGCAAAGTGTCTGCCAAATGGTTTTTTGTATCCAGGGAGTCCTAATAAATCGAATGGTCGCAACAATTATCGTACGATTTAGTAGTTTTTTTTGCACCTCTGTCCCATTAAAACGCAGAGCCCTCTTGGTTTTCAAGATTATTGTAACCATGAACACCAAAGGCAAACATGGGGAAGAAGCCAAATGATTGATTTAGCATAGTTTTTTTTTTTGACAAGTTCAATTAGCTGTAACGCGAAAACGCAGCGACATACCGACATAGGACAAAATTTTACTGAACCAAATCAATTCGTACTGATCTAAACTGCAACCCACCGCGATGTGGAATGCGTGCAAGTAGGTACTTTACACCATTTTGCAAAACAGTTTGCCACCTCCACAACCTTCGGCGCCACAAACGCGTCATCTAGTCGCCAAGATAACAAACATTTTGCAAATGGACAATCGACTAGATGGCGCATTTGTTTTTGGTCGCATAAATGCGCCATCTAGTCGCCAAGAGAAAAAACATTTTGCAAATTGACAATCGACTAGATGGCGCATTTGTTTTTTGTCGCATAGAAATTGGCGCCTCAGGTTGTGGAGGTGGGGAACTGAGCTTATATATAAGCTATGTAGTAGTATGTATACTACAAAAACGCGGAGTTATAATGTTCCTCATCATATGTACAAAATATAAAATCCAAAAAATTGATACCATTTTTAATGCTAGATGAAACGTACACCAATGATTTTGAAATTCATAGAGATAAGAAAGGGAAAGATAATAGGCCATCTGATTAATATAACAGAGGGAAATACTTTAGCTGTGCTATGACTTCCGGTAAGATGAAAGTGAATAGTGACAAACCGTAGCGAACGAACAGTGACGTTATTTGTTCAACTAGCTATTACACCCCTCTGTTTTTTCGTCGGGGGTGATTAATGTCCTAAAGTAAAGGGCTATGCAGTGGCTCTGCACCATTTTATTACTGTGCGCACCTCACGCCATCTGTATGTTATAGAAAACAACAGCTTGTATCTAAACTGGCACACCGTTCTTACCACTCACAGTGAAAGCTTGATGAAAACATATAATTTGGGGTATACTTGGGCCGGTAGATGGCGCCACTGAACTGTCAGACCCCGACACCTGCTACACGAACTTACCATTTCGGCTCATCTTAAAGAAATAAACCTTTAATTTAAACACAGAATATTTTTTTAGTCAAATCCGATAGTCCACTTTTATTTCACACTCATAAAATAATAAAGTCGAAGACCGAAATTAATATCGGCCAGTCACATGTGCGCACTGTTCTTGGCATGCCAGTGTTGCTATTGGCTATTGCGCTTCCGTCGGCAAAGCAGTCTGCACGCTAATTGGCTGCGCAGGTCGCCGTCGGCAAGCCGCGCGTGCTCGAGCACGTGACGCGCGCTAGCGAGTCGACCCCGCCGCTAGGTCACCGCTAGATGGCGCCACTGCTACTTGTTTACAACATTCTCTCTTTCAGTTTGGTAGGGTGATGTAGTAGGTATGTGGTAGTATTGTATGGAGCAATAATTACTGTCCGTGACATAATCTACATAACAGCGGCCGGCAGCGAAGAGGCTCGCGGGGCGAGGGGAGTCAGCGGGGCACCCCGTGTGCCACTCTCGCCTTCCTAAAGGATTAATCTCAATCAATGTAGGAGGAAATCATAATTTATGATTGGATTAAATTCAGAGATCTTGAAATATCGGGATCTTGCAAGAATTTACCAAGATTGATCTAGAAACCAAAAACATGACACATCTGGCACTGAGGATTTGCATGATAGTAAAAATTGATAATGATAGATCAGAGCGCTGAGATTTACATATAAATACATTATTGTGAGTAAGGTAATGGATAGGTCCTAAGAATATTTTTCAAATTTTCGTTTCAAATTTGAAAAGAAAAACTAGATAAGTACTAGTCTGAGCTAGACCCGGGTTGTTCTGAAATTGCACAAAACAATTACCTATATTAAAATCTCCTATACAACGTTTACCAACTCCCTCAGGCAAGAAACAGGACAAGAGGGGAGTGAATTGGCAAGTGCTGGCAAGCCGCGCTCACGTAGACTGCAGTCAGTGTAACGGCTAGAAATGCTAGACCACGAGTAAGCCGATAAAATAATAGGATCATTTATTAAGTTCAAAGACCATTTACTTAAGACTGGGCTTAGACAACCCCTGTACGTTGCGTACTTACCTACTTCTTTTGGTCTTTTGTGACTTTTGCTCCAGATGGACAAAATACATTGAAAATGTAGCCGTATTAGCTCGAGCAGAGCAGGGTCTAGTTGAGCCAGAATACTAGTTCATGTGTATCGTTAGGTACCTAGAAGTCAACTATTGTTACTTTATAATATAACATAACATAATTTCATGCCTTTTATTCCCCGAAAGGCAAGGCAGAGGCACCAGCTCAACAGCGGGTTTATGTTTTATTATCAACTGACAAGGGGCCAGCTTGTTTCTTTATAAAATGTACCTTTTGTCATTTTACACGTTTCTTCAACGTCGTCATCTTTACCATTAGATAAAGAGGAAAGATTTTGATTTGCATTTAATAGGCTCCGAAAATACTGAAAAAATATTTTACTGTTGCAAAGCTGCATTAAACGGGTGCCAATAGGATGTATAATATTATCAAAAATTCAAAATGCCAGGCGCCAGGCGGTAGAAGTTCACGTGTGTGTGCTAGTTTGTACAATTTATGCCGAGGAAAGTAATATATTACATTCGAAAGCCAATTTTAATTTGCCGTCAAATTTTAACCACTGGCCCTGTTGCCGTTCTAGATGGCTATCGAGATCAGGAACAAGTCACATCTTAGCTTGATAGCGCTGAGACCTAGCTGAGACTCTTATTGGAGCAGTTCTCTCGACTCGGACCTAGCCCGTCTCCATCATCAGACTGACAACGATCCCAAACTCAATATTGTAGACCTTATCCTTTATCAAAAGACAAATTTCAGCTGTTTTGATTACCGGTTGGCGAATTAGTAACATTTTAAATGTATAATCGGTATTTTTTTAACAAAACCTATATTCAGAACCCTATACAATGCGTCTCTGGTCTTGATTGAATAAATTAATCAATGAGGATTTTTATTCTACCCTGGGGGTGAATGTGAAAAAACAACAAAAAGAGTGTTTAATTTGCCAAGAACCGAAAAAACAATTGCCGACAACGACTTGACCATAGGTATTTCTTACTTTAAAGCATAACGTAAGGCTATGAACGCAATCCAAGCACATGTGGTTAAGCAAGCAGAAACGGAGAACGGGAGGCGCTAAAATAAGTTGACGCTCTGCGCTCGGCGGGTGTCGGCGGGCGGCGGCGGCGGCGGCGTCTAATCGCTATCTTGCGCCTGGGCCGACGACTCTGCTGTGTGACTGTGTGCCTGCGCGGCGCCTTGCCTCACAACAACAGATTTATGGCCACAATCTCAATGTGCGTAGTTGCGTACTACGTGGACGCGGTAATCTGCGCACTGCGCAATGCGCACGCGCACCGCACGCGCATAGACCGACCGCGCCCCGAATTGTTATGTCTCACTGAAACTACCTGTCAGTTGTCATTACTGTACTGTATGTTCCTATACATGTTCGGTGTTCCGTGTACTTGCTGGAATAAAATATAATGCCCTTCTGATAAATTTTAAATCTTCCTCAAAACTAAAAGTTTAGGTATCGTTATATTTTAATCGTAGTTTGTCTTCCTCCTGAGAATTTTTCTGTCGCCGTCGTTGATTGATGTAAAAAATTATGTTACTTATCATATCATTTATCAGAATAGGAAGCAACCAGATAACCCACTGATAAAAGGCAGTGGAAGTGGCGTGTTTCGGCCGGCACGGCAGCTTGGGGCAAGGCTAGCTTCAGCTATCCTTGAGCGTTGGTGATGGGCGCTGTTTGTTTAGCCATTTCGATTCACGTGATTTCCGTGGCTTCAGTCCAGGTCAAGCCTCAAGACAGCAGAGGAAGAGAGAGCTCCCCGCCCTCCCCCGCCCCCGCCCCGGGTCCTCCCCGGCGCGCGCTGGAATACTTCACTATTAATACCCGCCGCTCTCGCACACGGTCACGGTGTGCGTGCGCGTGCGCGTGCGCTCTGTTCTTAAAACGAGCAAAGAAGAAAGAAACTGTGCGGAAGTGTCAATGTAGTCTAATAATATAATGGTGGGCGACATGTCTGTAACTCAAGCCCTGTAAGAACTACTTGCATGTCAGGCTAGGAGATGGTTTTTAAACTGAGAGAGACTGAGGGTTTCTAATCAGAGGTACTCGTGCCTCTTGAGCACGTGGTGACGTGGCGGGCGGCACCGTGATTGAGGCTCATTGTTGGCGCCGCGCGGCGCGCGAGGCCGCCCAGCAGACCTCACAATACCTCTGACGTAGAATTTAATGTATGCTCGCTCGCGGCTAACAGGTGTTTTACAAAATATTTAATGAATAGGCAAGTACTACACAGTACACAGTACAATACAACTGAACATCAATCATAACGGGGAAATTGGTGGACCTGCCAGCGAGTGTCCCGCCGATGGCTCGACTCATGCTTGCTGGAGGTTTATAAACATAATTTGTATTTTTTATGAACGTACTCAAATAAGATTAAAAACTTGTAAGATTTTTAAACGAATTATAAAGTAATTTATTTCGAGTTAAAGTATATTATCTCTGATTTTCAGGCTATCACCGAATCACATGAATTGAAAACGAAACCGGTAATGCTATCTTGGATTGCTTATAAGATTCCTATAGAATCTGTATAATCATTGCGCCCGATAAAGGCAGAGCTCGTTGACTGAGAGAAGCAGCACGAGGACAGTCTATCCCGAAAGCGTATATACAAAAAGAGAAAACGTTTTTCCATTAGTAATTATTTTCCAGTTAACATGAAATTTTAGTATATTATGTACTAGCACTGTAAAAAAACTAGGTTTGCACGTTTTCCTTTTTTTTATTCGCAACTCCATAGATTCAGACTTATAGGCTCCTGAAATACAAGAGATTTTGTGATAAAAAATGTTTCAGATAATTCAGTTAGTTTTACGAAACCAATGCATATTAAAAAAAAAAGAAAAACGTACAAACCTAGCTTATTTTATGCTCAAGCGAAAGACATCAAAAACATTAGGATTTGCTAAGATTTAGGTCGAGAAAAAGTTTTAACCCCGAAACGCAAACTTCATCAAAAAATTGGTTCTTCTCTGTCACATGTTTGCGGTTAGGAGGGGACAGCATGAGTTTTTCTTAGTATTTTAGCGTTGATAAACTGTCCTCTTAACATAACCACATCTGAAGACGAAAGATTTGATTGTGGGTTTTTTTGTTTGCATTGAATGAGCTCCGAAGATATACCGAACCGACTAGACTAGAGGCTGCCCCGCGGTTTCACCCGCACAGATTTCTCATAAACACAAAAATCCCGTTTTTCCCCGTTCCCATGGGAATTTTGGGAAATCCTTTCTTAGTGCTCACCTACACTCCCTAAAGGAAACTACATGCAAAATTTCAGCCTGCTACGCCCAGTAATTTCGGCTCTGCGTTGTCTGTCAGTCAGTCAGTCAGTAACGGAAGAGTTTTATATAAATTGATTTGAAAAATTATTTCACTGTCGGGAAGCTACACTATCCCCATTGAGAGATGAGGCTATAGAATATTCTCAATAATTTAGAACGCAGAGCGCTACGAAGTTCGCCAGGTCAGCTAGTTATTATTATATTATACATATACACAGCATACATAATATCGTATTAAATATTACAAAAGTTCGGAATAGTTGGTGAGACAAGACAGACAAGCACGCGGCGGCACGCGATGATGTCGCAGCGGCCGTGACCCCCGCCCCCGCCCCTCACACCGCCTCCTCGCCCGACCCCCGCAGCGCTCTGTCATACATCTTTGTCTTATAATTACTCTGCCTCTACTCTGCCTAAATTAAAAAGACTTAGGTAAGAGAAAAATATACAGGAAGTTTCTAAAGCTTACACTGTAAGGACGGGTGCCGGTCGTACTCGTATATAATTATACTATCTGATCGTCCCGCTGGATTTTAACTCACTAACTGATATATTAAGAATACACAATGATTTATATTATCCTAAAGCTAGATAGCTGTAACTATTGGTTATGCATCCCTATATCAATATGAAATCCTAAAGCTACAATGCGTCGAAATTTTAAAAATACTAACTCTGTTATTCATAAAAAGTTAAAGAGCATTTTAGTTGTTCTGACGTATTTCAATTTGACGTATTTCAATTCAGACTGGATGTCACGTATTTACCATAAAACCAACCAGAGAAGAAGAACTCCAGTAAAACTACTTAAAATTTTCTTTATTTTTATGAATAACTAGAGGCTGCCCCGCGGTTTCACTCGCGCCGATTTCTCATAAACACAAAAATCCCGTTTTTTCCCGTTCCCATGGGAATTTCGGGAAATCCCTTCTTAGTGCTCACCTACACTCCCTAAGGAACCTACATGCAAAATTTCATCCCGCTACGCCTAGTAGTTTCGGCTCTGCGTTGTCTGTCAGTCAGTCAGTCAGTCAGTCAGTCAGTTAGTCAGTAACGGAAGAGTTTTATATATATTGATACGGTAAGAATATTAGAATTTACTACTGAATGAATGAATGAAAAATGGCGACGCATTGATTTTGTTTACTAAAAGCACAGTTAAATAGTTTAAAAGCGTGACTTGTGTAAATTTTGATAGCTTTAACATAGTTTTAAATACTTGTTGATAATCTACATAAGTAAGTAACGACTGCGTATTATCTGTCGTCTGTTCACCCGGCTCTCAGTACGGGCTTGACAAAAATAGGTTGAAACCGAAGTTTTTTTCGCATATTTTTGCACTTATCACTAAATTTTCGTTACCTTATTGAGGCAACAAAAGTATATCATTAAAACATTTCTTTACAGAGTAGTTATTAAGTCATATTAAAAAAGGTTACCCAAGGATTAACCAAAGGTAGGGTTTAGGAAGACGCGTTGCGTGTCTTATATTGTACTGCATTCTATCTAAGATAGTTTAGCCATTTCATTGATCTGTTTTTCCGAGGGTGTTTTATAGTAGAAACAATTTATTTCTAACATTTCATGAGGTGCCACACCATAGGTACATTACATTAGTTATGAGGTCAATTTACTTAAAAAAATAAAATAACTAACCTGCACACAAATAATTGGCGCCCAACAGGGGCTTATTTCGCGCTGTCTCGAGTCGAGGCGGAGCTGCAGTAGCGGTACGGACGCTCGCTCTTTCAATAATAATATGACAAGGACACTACCAACAACAATAACAGCAAGGACAGCATAAAAATTTTAGTACCTAGGTTTGTACTGGCAAAAAAAAAAAAAAAAAACGCTTTGGTGAGTATTTTATGGATTTTGCGTTGTTATATAGATTTCGCACGCTAAACTAACAACAATAGTAATTTGAAATCCTAGATCAAAGCCTCATGAGCTAGCCTGCCCCACATGCAGCATGTATGAGAGCTGTGACTGCGCCGCCGCGACGCCGCCACCGCCGCAGACCACTGCCCACCAACCGCAGCGACGACGCGTCTTCACGAGCCGGCCGCCTCAGCCTCAGATAGCTGATATTGTTTCACGAAGCTTTCAGCGTCGGCCGTACAAGAATAGCGGAACCCGGCGTCACGCGGCGGCGGCGGCGGCGGCGGCGTGCGACTGCCAAATCACATGATTCATTCACGCCGACGACGCGGTCACGAGCGAGCGAGCGCGCCCACCAGCCAGCCAGCCAGCCTGACTCCACCACCCCGTGGTGGTTGCACTTACACCGACCATTACATGCAATGCACTAAAATTTCTGGTGCATAACATAATTACAGAATATCAGAATATGATTTATTTTATAAAAGTAAGATTTATTATTAACCAATAAATGTTGGGCTAGAAAGGTAAAAAAGGTGGTCAGGGCGGTGGCGCTGCCCTGTGGCTCTGCGCGCACGAGAATGTGTGTCAGTGAAGTGTTCGCGGCGTGTTCGCTGCTATTTGTGCGCCCGCGCCCCGCCCCGCCCGCGCCCCGCTCCCGCCGCGAGCGGACCCGCCAATATGCGTTTGCTCTACAATTGTTTGAGATAAAAAAAAACGAACATTATCACCGCGTGCGCGTGCGCGTGGACGTCGCCGGTGAATTATAATTTTATGTCACAGGCTATAGTTAAACCGGCGCGTGGGAAATTGTACGCGAAATGTTTTCATTAAATTTATAGCATCGCGAAGTGTCATTATAACGAGTTCTCTTCAGTTATCGGATAAATTGTTATTTAGATATCAAGGCTATTCGGTCGTTTAGTGGCTGCTGCCGGACTCTACATTATGTCTCTACATACAGTAAATGTGTACAAGTCTATGTCACTACATGAAACTTTAATTTAACTTTAGGAAGGTATCTACTATAATCATGGGATGTGGACAGACAAACAGACTAGAATAAACTACTATGAACTCAGAGCCCACACATAAGTTTCAATCCGCCTGTCTTGGCTCAGACGTTTGAAGACTTCAAAGTCCTGTGAAGGACTTCCAGGTTTTACCCTTCGCGAGCAATCTGCAGGTTTCCATTCTTATGGGCAGATTACCGTAATGAAAAATATTCATCTGACTGGGATTCAGTCTGTCTCAATGAGGTTTGAATGACGCCCTTTTCAGAAAACTTTTAAGAGACATGTATTGGGTTTTCATATTTATTTTTTTGTCATATTTTCAGTTTGCTTTCCTAAAAGTTTTTTTAAGTATTGCGGTTTACGGCGGTAAGTTTTGTTCTCCACAGCTCAGAGCCTCTCGTCTCGTGTCGCGCGCGCGGCCTCGGCGGCACGCTCCCGCGCTGCGAGTCGCCCACGCAAAAGTTGGACACAAATATTAAAATTTAAAGAATCTTACAATGCCTGAAGGTCGCTTGAACTATGTTTTCAGCGCCGCCATGTCTTCTGTTCATGAACTGTGATAGAAGGTAGCCAGTAATACCAGACGGTTTCACGATTGCCAAAGGGCAGAAGCAATTACGTAGGCAGGTAGCGTCTAAATAACTCTACCTTCATGGTGCTACTAATGCTACTAATAATCACGCTTCTATGAGCATGGCCTGAAGCTGAAGACTCACTACAAGACACAAAGTCCATCTGTCAGTAGGTATCTATACTACATTACATAGGTATAATTCATTACTATGTTACAGTGGAGTGGACATTAACATAAAGAGATAGGGAGCGACTGGAGGCTTTTGAGATGTGGTGCCAGCGACGGATGGAGCATTAGCTGGAAAGACAAAGTTACCATTGAGGAAGTGCTGAGGAGGGTTACGGAGGAAAGGAATGTGATGAAGACCCATGAGACAAGACGGAGCAAAGTGATGATTGGGCATCTGATACGACACGAAACCTTCATCACCAATATAATCGAAGGCAAGATTGAGGGGAATAGAGAGAGGGGACGACCAAGAGGGAGTTGCTTTAATGAAATAAAGGAAAAGATAGGGGTCGTTTCGTATCAAGAGAGGACAAGCAGCTGGCGGGTAACGGGAGGTGTGGAAGACGCTCCACCGACAAGAGCCTAGGCTCTTAAATTTGAAGAAGAAGAAGATTTTACGTGGTGGGTGACCTCTTCATAATTTACTAAACTTTCACAATAAGTGAATTTTCGTTGAAATATTTGATTCTGGGATCAATTCATTATTATTTACATCGCTTATTCGTGTAATGAAGCATGCATCAACCACAAACAGTTTTTTTGTTTGTTTAAGTTTTATCTTTATTTTGTTTTTGAATGAATTCATACCAACGTTTCCTGTTATAGGTAAAAATGGTAAGAGAGAATCGGTCTTCCTATTTTCCTGTTTTCAAATCCTCCGCGGGAAAACCATTTTGTGAGCTGACCGATTACACTGGCGAATGAGGCAGTGATGCAACGTTGTCGATTGCAATATAATAATTGCAATTTTTACCTGTTTTTCTGAGTTATGAATATAAATATAAATAACAACTCATCTAAACATAAACATAATATCACGCCTTTTAATCCCCGAAGAGTTAGGCAGAGGTACCAGCTCAAGAGCCGGACCCAAGTTTAGCCGATTTTATGCTTTATTACCAACGTGACAAGGGGCCAGCTTCATCATACTACACACTACTCATCTAGATGAGTATAAATATGAACTTAGATTGTTCTCAGTTTTTTTTTCTATTTATCATCGACTAAGTAAGTACTTCCGTCAAAAACTGAAATTCTCTGAGATTTCTTATCACGCAACACGACACTTCCCTGGGAGTGTTGGTCTGCCTCCCGAAAATTACTTGAGGATAATCAATTTCTCTCCTTCTCTTCGGACTTCTGATAAGCCAAAAATGTTCCACCGTAACCTCCCCAATTCTTCCCCGAGCTCAGTCAGTTCAGTTCAAATAAATTGTCAAGCAAAGTTTATGTTTCCAAGGCCAGCCCCCGCAGCATGACGGACTATTTGTCGAATTTAACTGTCACTTTTAATTGCTTTTGACATTTAAATGCGGGAAAATGTATGGAGACGATCGACAAAAGTGACAGATAGATACGACAAAGTCGACAAAATTTTCGTCATGTTACCACTGCAGAGGTCTTTTGTGGTAGTCAGTCATTTTTAGGCCGGGATTTACCGTCTTGCCCACCAAAGCGAGGCTGACAAGGAAAAAGGGGTTGCTAGTATTTAAAATTAAAACTAATAATAAAGTACTTGCATGGCTAATTTGGACTGTAATGAGGTACCTATAGCTAATTAACTAAAAATTTCGATTACGACTAACAATGTTTGACAAAAAAAAAATATTCCACAATTTTATTTATTTATAGTTAAAACGGTGAGTGAGCTATGCGGAAGCGCAGGCGCAGGCTAGTGCAGCCACCCCGCTCCCCGCTAGCAGCGCGGCGGCTATTCGCTTCTTAGCCATTGAATGTTGGCTTCGAAGTCGAACTAATTTTTCCATCTGATTGTGCTATCTTTCCCGAGCTGTCCTTCCGCGATCCGCGAGGCGGGAGGCGGGAGGCGGGAGTCGGTAGGCGCAGAGTCTCGGTGACATCTTGTATCTCGCGGCAGATAGCGGCGGGCAGGGGTCATCCGCGCGCCCGGGCGAATGAAGGTCGCGGCGACACCCGCTGCCCGCGCCGCTCCGCTGCCGCGACCGCTACCGCCATCACCTTTTTTTTAGGAACGGGGGAAACGCCTATCGCATTTCCCGACGCTCGGGGGAGAATCGGGGATATGTGAGGCTCGCACCTACTAAAACCCCCCGTTGGCCGTCTTTGATCAGGACCCGGGGAACCATACATTATCGGCATCCGAAGTCCTTTAAACGCTCAGCTGCTATACAGCTTTGTGATCGAGAAGGGCATTTTGTTCCCTCCTCGGCTCGCCTTTGGAGCGGCGGTGACACAAGCTGTTCTGCCGCCCATCTCGGGGCAATTTGATGAGTGTGTCGGGCCCTTCACACCCACGACCCTAAAGACCCCTTTTAGTCGCCTAGTTCGACAGGCAGGGCATACCGTAGACCTATCCTTACTACCGGACCTACGAGGACTCTGCTCGGCGCGGGGCAGCATACGCTCGGCCTGGCGGGAGTCGCGGCGCGGTCGACGACCCGGATCAATAATCAAAGACACGACCGTTCTTTAAAATGCAAGCGTTTACCTCGCAGCTCGCAGCGCGAAACAAAAGTTACGTGACTCTTGTTTAGGAGGCAAGCTGCGTTCGGTGCATAGCTCTCCTTTCAGTTGGCCAGAGGTTTGAGCCAAATGTGCTTGACTCGGTGCATACATGATTCCGATACTTTATGCTCTGAGTTATCACCGGCCGCGACCGATCCATGCAAAGATGTGATGTGATTGTTAAATTTGCTGAATAATAAACTGATAGACGTAGTCTTATATTACAAATGCGAAAGTAACTGAGTTTGAGCGCAGAATGCTCTCACGTTGTTTTGATTTTGATTTAAAATGCGTTTTTAAAATTTGCGTCAAAATTAATAACAGTCACTAATTTTTTTTATTTTATAAATTCACGTTACTTAAATATTTTCTCAATTTGGTATGGGAGGCATTTGCATAATTCTCTATTGTTATTCAATTATTTTATTCCAATGTTCAACTCTACATTTTCTGGCGGCGACTTTAAGGGATTCAATAAAATACAAAACGTTCTACAAAAACAAAGCTTTCGCGAACTAAAATTATCTTTTGCAAACGCGAGCTTTTCTATCGGCAGCGTGGATCCGAGCTAATATTAGCAGCCGCCGCGTCCGCCGCCGCCGATGCCGCTCTGCGGGCCGCTAGCGCCTGCTGCGGGCAACAAGGACCTGCCTGGCTAACACCAACGTCCCCTAGATAGAACGCTACGGCTTAAGAATGATGGATTAATCAGGGTTAATCAGTGTAGTAAGAGTAAGCAACGAGAGTGCATCACTGCTTAATCTCTCCCGGGTTGGCTGAGTGAGCGGGCGCGGTGGTGCCCAAGGTTTTAACTTTTATATATGAGGAAGGTGCTTAATTAGTTGGACGCGACGACGTCACTCACACGCGGCCAGGTTAGAAACAATCAGTATAAGTCGCTGCCAAAGAACTTGGGAGAGCAGTTAGTCTAAAATTATAAAGTCACATGCGTCCGTCGACGGACGCGGGGGCGCGGAGAGCGGGGGGGAGCGGGGGGAGCGAACAGACAATTACAGGGGATAAATAACTTATGGCTGAATAGCAGAAATGTTAGTACATTTGACTGCAATGTCAGACTGAAGGAAACAATGTTCGCTTGCTTGTTTTTTGGAGAGCGTTAAATCTGTGGGCCTTTTGCCGTTGTGAATGGCTATCATATTTAAGGCATTTTGACGTGATATAGGATAGGTACCAGTTATCAATCTCTTTGTCTATTCAAGATTAATCGCCAATGTTGTACAGTGTATAAACTATAACCGCCAGAAATCTTTTTGAATAACAGTAGAGCTCGTAACTCAAAGGTTTGGCCACCCCTGTTAAACACAATGATATAGTAAGAACTAATTGTAAACTGTGCGAAGATAAAATCGAATAAACATTTTATATACCCTCTGCAATGAGGCACTGCAAGCAAAAATGCTTGTCAATTTCATATCCATCAAGAACGGCAAAAGAGGCTTTGGTTAACAATTAATCATCATCTGAAGCCAAGATGCGTCCTCTACTGGACAGAAGGCTTCCGACAGATCACCTCAAGTCAAGGACTGGACTGTGGACGGCGCTGCCAATAAAATAATCACAATCTTACAATATCTTTCAGTAAACCGCGTCGGAATCTGTTCACCGGCCCAGAGATAAATGCGGACAAACAAACACGACAGCGCAAATGTTCATTAACAAACCCTCCATCTGTCTGTCTGTGGTTGCTGTTAACATAAAAAATTAGTACAGTGGCGGTCTAGGAGGCCGTAACAGATTTGTCTATGGTTTCTTCAGCCCTAGACTGTATTGCCAAAGACCAAGAGCTATTTTGGAATACAGAAAAACCGGAAGTGTTACGGCGACCTTATCTCTAATTATCTAATTATCTTTTATGTACCAATAAAACCTGTAGAATCAGACATGTGTCGTAAATACATTTAATTATTTTTCTATCCGATATCAGGTGACAAGACAAAGGGATAAGTGAGTGTATCTGGTATTCTATGCATCAAAAATTTACGAGAAAATGGAGCAAGCACAGCAAGTATATACAAAAAATCTGTCTAGATGTAAGCTCATGGACGCTATAAAGCGCACACACCGAATCTAAGATATCCATCTCACTCACATCCATTCCCTGCACATTCTACAATTACGACTTGAAATCACAATGGCAACAAACGAAAATAGAGGGGTTTCCCTCGAGTCAAAAATTATTTCCAGAAACGAGCTGGCGTGATGTTTAAAACAAACAATTGATCGATTCATTGAAAATCAATCAATCACCGCTTCACTTTGCTTCTGTTCTGGTCGAGGTTATTTATTGCTTGACCTAATATGTACTTTTATACAGGTTAGTGGGTGGGTGTACTTAATTACTTATATCTCAGAAACACTTAACCTAACGTAAATTTATACGCCTAACAAAGATAAGATTGGAATCGGTAGCGGGGCGGAAGATTTACGCCGCCGTGCCACCCAAAAAAAATTACATTATATTTTTGTAATACAATTTTGTGATCATAACCGTCGCGCGCACGCACACTAAGTCAAGTCTTTGGAAAAGCACTTTATTACATAACAAACCAAGTAACCACCCCGATCCAGTCGCTACTATGTTCATCAGATATTGATTCCAATGAGTGCGTGCACTTAATGCAGAGTGGAAACGTTTCAGCGCAGCCGGAAGGCGGAGCGGGGCGGGGAGATCAATCTAACTTTAAATAGGGTACTAAATTGACTAAAAGGCTACTCTTGCGAAAATGCTGTCTATGATGCAACGATATAGCCTCCACTCACCATGCACCGGACGATTCCATTCTAGCGACTGTTTTCCAAGATAATGGTTAAGTATAGATCCCGTGAGAAAAATGGACTCTTTGTTGTCTGAAATTCAACGTTTTGTAGTTCGTAAGAACAACGAAGAAACACTTAACATTACATGACTGACTATGTGATAGTTTTTTTTTCAGGATTGCTTCAGGAATAGGTACAAAGACCAAGAACTGCACTACCTATTGATTACCTACCTAGATACAAAGGCTAAGCAAGCACGGCATGTCAGAAGTGTCAAATGGGGTAATTAGCCCATTGAAAGAGATAAATTTGGCAATCCTTGATGAACGACGCTGGTCCGGCGACGGGCGAGGGCGGGCGGCGCGCGGGGTCGCGGGGCGCGGTTGGCAGGCGTCGAGCCGCAACGCTCAATTTAACACGCAATGGCCGCCGCTTCCGAATGAGCCATTCAGTGATCTTCAATGGGCGCAGCGGCATCGCTGGCGGGCTCCCAGCCGACGCCTTCCCCGCCCCGCCCCGCCCCGCCCCGCGCCGACAGGGTCTGGCTGCTGCAGTGCTGCTCTTACAGCTGCATCATAATACATAGCCCTCAAAATTTAATAAGTCGGGCAGAGGAAGAATGCAGTATACTCACTTTTATAAGAGCATTCATGTTTATCGGATTTTAGTGTGGTTTGGGTTGTTTAGCAGTCGGCAAACCTGACTGGCACTTCCCAACATTACTTTCTCTACATTATAAGTAGAGCTCATGTAGAGATAGAGACTCTTTCTATAGGTTATCAATCAATACCTAGGGATGCCCCGAATATAAACAAATGTCTATATAGCATTGTAGGGCCTGAACTGGACAGCAGCCAGCAGTAACCAGGCGAGTATTCAAACCCTTCTCTTGTATCTCCATGGGACCATGGAAACTTGCCAATGCTAATAGATCGGACAAAGAATACTAGTAAGCAACATTACTACTACCGAAGTTATAAGAACAACACAGGCAACTGACGGAGCTAGCGATGATTCAAGAAGCAAGGTGGCAACATTGAAAGCCTAAAAAGACACAATTGTACATGCCACCACCACAAGGGATCGATCATGGACCACCTGGGTGGGCGATATACCAAGCACTAAAGGTGCTACAAAATCTCTCGCTTCTTGATACCTCTGTACCTCTTTGAGAAGAAATATTTTTCAGATTTTATTCCACCACATTTATGCAAAATTCCAAAATAACCGCTGATAGATATACAGGTGGTCTTGCTTGATGGTACAATCAATCAACCCTTGCGTTCCTGATTGACGGTGTACAGCACAACAACCAACAACGCTTGCGATGGAGACTATACATTTGGAATTAAGCTTTCTGAGGTGACATTATGGGGACAAATAAGGAATTTTCCAAAAACTAAAATATATATAGATGATCTTTTAATCCTCAAACATCACTGAAGAAAAATAAAATATGGGCTTCGGCTAGAGTGGAAGTACAGTTAGCGGTCCAGGACAGGCAGGCGTAACAGATTTGTCTATGGTCTCGTGTGCTCTAGACGGTATTATCAAAGAACAAGAGCTATTTTACAATACAGAAAAACCGGAAGTGTTACGAGGTCCTAGACCTCCACTGTGTTGATGAATATGAGAAACTAGTTGACCCGGCGAACTTCGTACCGCCTAACTTTTTACTATCTTGTGCATTTATTATACTTATAAACCTTCCTCTTGAATCACGCTATCTATTGCAAAAAACCGCATCAGAATCCGTTGCATATTTTTTAAGATACATAGGGACAGACGCGGGAAGCGACTTTACTTTATACTATGTATTGATTGATGATGAGTGAGTGAAGAGCGGTGAGCGGGCCGCGGGCGTTGGCGCAGCGGCGCAGGCGACTTGTTGCCAGTCGAATCTCAGCGTCGGCGTCTAATTAACGAGCACTATAGACATAAGATTAACAGTTTCATAAGGATACTTATAGTAAACAAACTTGTTTATTTGCAGTGCAGACAACAATGCGCGATAACGTTTAATTTCAGAAGTGACAATACGGTTCGCATTTTGCAGCGCTTTTATAATACGCAGTCTGTAGTTTATTTATAACTAGTCAACCCGGCGAACTTTGTAACGCCTAACCTACTAATATGTTTAAACTATGTTGCTCATGTATATTGTACTTATAAACCTTCCTCTTGAATCACTCTATCTATTAAAAAAACCGCAACAAAATCCTTTGCATAGTTTTAAAGATAAAAGCATACATAGGGACAGACGCGGGAAGCGACTTGTTTATACTATGTCTGGAAGATTGTCCTTTGTCCCTCCCGTGTTTTTTTTAAATTAGGGTATTAAATATTTAGAATAGGTCTCGTTATTTAAATCAATCAATATCAATAAGTATAAAACAAAGTAGCTTACCGCGCCTGTCTGTCGCTATAATGCTTAAATCTTTAAAACTATGCAACAGATTTTGATGCGTTTTTTTTTAATAGATAGAGTGACACAAGAGGAAGGTTTATGGGTTTAAACGGTTTAAAACATGCACATAGTCATTGATTAGGCGGAACGACGTTCGCCGGGTCGACTAGTAATAGAATAAGCGATAGAATCTTTGATTCTACTTGGAGAATCCTGCATTTGTGTTTTTGTTTTGTTTTAGACCACTAGCACTAGATACGTACTATTATTGCAATTTTATTAGTAGTAAATAAATAACTGCTCAATATAATGATGAATTACTATGATCTCGAGATTTGTATTTTTTATATCACTGTGTTTTCGGCAGGATTTTTAGGTTTCCAGAGGCGCTAAGGTCATCTCTTTCATCGATCAAAGTTTTTATTTCTTGTAAAGTGTGTATATTAATTAAGATCTATAGATATGAATAAGGTGATCGAAAATTTTAAAAAACGTAAATTAATAACACAACACCTACCGTCTTAATTATAAAGATACAGTAGATTTTAAGTCGCCTTACTGGAGGTCTACTTCTCTGGTTTGTTGTATGGTAAATACGTGACATCCAGTCTAAATTGACATACGTCAAATAACTAAAATGCTCTTTAACTTTTTATGAATAAGAGGGTAAGAATTTTAAAATAAAGTATTTAGAGGGCCGATGGTATATAGGATAATCTGCCCAAAAGGCCTGGGTCATGATGTGGTAGGAGCAGATTAAATAGAAGAGGTCTTATGTTGGGTCTGGGTAGCGTATTTTTTTTGTATTGCAGTCTATCTTTAATAATGAACCTTTTGTTCCGAATATGACTAACAAAATTACAGAGAAGAACAAAATTGACTTTAAAACTGCCCGGAACTTAAATAGTGTTGTAGAGGAAGATTAACGTTTCCCATCTCTCTGATGAAGATACGGCAAGATGTGAGCTTATAATATTTTCAAAAGTAACTAACGAGTAGCCACACTGTGTAGGCACTTTGGGGTGTGACTGTGACTGGTTGGGAACAAATCGTGGTAAGTAAAATCCAGCTAAGATGCGCGGCCATACTAACTAAGTATTAGAAAACGCCATAATCCATAGTATAGCTGCTAACGTGCTAACCAGTTAACTCGTTAGAAAATGTCTGTACAATCCGGACAAACGTGATATCTAGCTCTAGGTACAAGGCCTTGAGGGTTCTATCGACGAATCATAAAAAGTACGCCCAAAATTACAAGAAAAACTTTAGCTTGCTTGCCGTGCGGCCAAGTTTGTGGCTTCATCACGTTCTCAAAGTTTAGCCAAGTCGCATGCGGAAGGCAGTGACCAGACCACGCGACGGGATATTTCAACGAGTCGTCGTTCCATTGTAGAATTTGTAGAGTCTAGAAGGATCAGCAGAAAACCTATGCCGAGCACAATCTAATAACCTGCCACGAAGCTCAGAGGTCCTATTACGGCCACATTTGCAACATTGCTTTTCGTCCTCTAGAGTGTCAGAATGAATACAAAAAAAACGGAATGAGGACGCAAAGCAATATTGCAAAAGCGGCCGTAATAGTACCCCAGCACGTGGTAATGAGAGGCGTGTTCGTCGGCAGCCCAACACGCGACTGATTTCAATATGAAGGAATTAACAAAATAAATTAGCTGTGTCGCTAGCTAGTGTTCAATTCAAACCATTGAACATACCTCGGAACCTTTTAATAATGGCTCTCTGTAAAATGAGTGGAAAATGGGGAATGAAGGGATCTATCAATATGCGTTACATAGGGACCTATTGTATGTTCTCCTGACCTACAAGTACATAATTGCACGACATTTGTTAGAAACTGTATTTAGGTGTAAAGTGTCGGCCAACCTGCCGTGGTCGTGAAAGGAGACCAAGGCGCCAAGGCACTAACTCGTTTATTAGTGTATAGGTACTAAACTACTGCTCCCGATCGACGAACGGCTTAAACTTACTTTAGCTCGCTTAGCACGAAATCAGAACAAGCGTGGCTGTAGCGGGGCTGCACTTGGCTGCCACCACGCTATCACTGCGACCGCGACCACCTACCAATCGGGGCAGGCAGGTCACAGGACCGACCTGTCTGATGCGATTCACAGCTCCCAGCGAATTTGCAGCACTTTTAATTATATTAACTTTAGGTAGCTTAATACTCAAAAATGATATCGTTCACCGACCACTTACTACGACATACGAAATATTGATATGCGTAGGTATGAATGTAAATAGATAGATAAGTAAGTCGGTGGAATGATAAGTAATGAAAATACCTTTAAGGAGTGTACCATCTAGCTACATTTAGGTTACTGTCCCACTAAATACATAGACAAGTTAGTAGACAGTGAATGATATGCGTTCATTATCTGAAATTTGAATCCATCTGGAAACCTAGGTTGATTGCAGGCTGGCCTGAAAAGTGAGGTGGTGGCAGCAGAGCAGAGGTTTGATCGATTGTCAGGTGGTCGGCGCCGCTCGCTGCCGGCGGAGCGGGGCGGCGGCGGCGGAGGCGGCGGAGGCGGCGGCGGCGGCGGCGGCGGCGGAGAGCGCAGAGCTAAGGTCACCGGGTATCGATCCAGCGCTAGCTGCAAGCCAGGCGCGCGGGCGAACCTGACACCGCCGCCGCAGCCACACGCCCAGGTTGGAGCACTCACCGTTTCCGTTTATGAGGGGGTAGTCGTCGTCGTGCCTGCCGATGTACGTCTTCAGCGGAGTATCCGTCAGCGAAGGCGAAGATCTGTCCCTGTCGCTCATAATAGTCACTTGATACACCTGGTCCAGAGTCAAACCAACACACCACTGTGACGGGGAGCACGCGCCGGCCCCGCGCTCGCACACTCATCCACAGTCTAGCTCCGGCCCGCGCCGACCGCGGCAGCTCGATGCGCTTTGAACTCGAACGAGCGACTGCCGAGACTGCCGTGCCGCGGAGCCGCCCGCCGCCGCCGCCGCCGCTCCCTAGGCAATCAATCCCGCGGAGCAGCGCCATCTGTCGCTGAAGGCTAGTGGCACGCTTCAGCCGCGGTGGCTTTTGCACACACAGCGTATCTTGAACCTGCCAATAGATGGCACTTAACAATTTAAGTTTGACGTCTTCATAAAAATGCTTGGCAAGAAAGAAAGCATAAAGAAAGTCTCGTGAAAAATTTGGACGCCACCGTGCAACATTCTATAAAACACTAAGTTTGTTCCTTTTTTCGGGTTTCCTATCCAACTTATAATTAAAAAAAACGTTCCGTTTCCGTTTCACGATGCGTATTCTTGCCAAGCTCATAAGTACATACTTGTTCTTCCGATAGTGAATAATAAAGTGTGATTAATCTTATTATAATAAATTTATTAGAGACACAAAAATCACTTGCATGGTATATAAAACGGAGTTAGCTTCATTTGTCTGTATGTATGTTTCCCAGTGCCGTTCGAGCGGCGAGTCGATGTGGCGCAGTCCAAAGGCGATGGCGTCTGCGGGAGCGGCGAGCGGCGCGGGGAGCGGGGCGGGACGAGATTTTACCCCGCGGATTGGTAACGGAAGCGGAGGCGGGCGCGGATTGCGGGGAGCGCGAGCGCGTTGCAGCTCCGCCAACAAGCCTTCATGCGCACAGGAGCCCTCCAACAATTCTGCAAAGAATTGTCTTTTTAAATAAGGTTTGAATAGGATGGTGTCTGAATGAGGGTCACTCAAGATCGGTCGTTGTGGTGATTTATGGGGGAGGCCTATATCAAACAGTCTTTAGGCTAAAATGATGATGATGTATCAAGTAGGTAATTATCAACATCATGTATCACCCTCCTTCTCCCATTGGTGTAGTAAAAGGCGACTTGGAACAATCGAAGTCGAATCGTAGGTAATGAATACTTCGTTGAAATACTTAAAGAGTCACACTGCGATCGCCAACCCGCCTGCCAGGTGTGGCGATTACGGCAAACTCCCTCCACAATATTTGTTCTTGTGACCATCTGTGAGGAAGCCTACATCCAGCCAGTGAACGTTTATCGGTTGTTATGATGTATTACTTACTAAGACTTATTAGGTAAAGCAAGATTAAATAGGTAATTTTAATTAAGTACTTTTGCTAGCACCGAACGAGGGGTGCCTCCTCATGACATGAATCCTCTTCATGTCCTCGTAGTCTGCAGCCTCCCTCCCCTCTTCCGCCACCTCCGCATCACGAACACTCCGCTCTGTGTTGGACTCTGTATTAGGATGAACTGCCTCTTCCAGGTCCTCGTCATATTTCAGGGTTATTTCTCCGTCTGCATCATCCCCATAGTATTTCCATTGTACTTCATCGTATGATTCCGTGGCTTCTGATAAAACGAAATAATAGGTAAGGATAACGAAGGATAGGGAGTGTCTTATCAAGATGTCAAGCAGATGGTGGGGAAAAGGGAGGAACGAAGGAGGCTCCACCGACAAGAGCGAAGCTCTTAAGATTAAAGAAGAAGACGAAGTTTGAGATTGCACGACTATATTCCCCTAAGGGTTAGGCAGAGGCACCAGTTGATTGACTGAGCCCACAAGAGGCATCAGTGTATATAGCTGAGCCCACGTTTGGCCGAGTATTATATACCATCGTGACAATGACAAGGGACCAGCTTGTCGCAGCGGAAGTAAGTAAAAT
Organism: Euspilapteryx auroguttella; assembly: GCA_951802225.1. Classification (NCBI taxonomy): domain Eukaryota; kingdom Metazoa; phylum Arthropoda; class Insecta; order Lepidoptera; family Gracillariidae; genus Euspilapteryx; species Euspilapteryx auroguttella. The sequence continues at coordinate 22,014,409 of OX637641.1, read as the reverse complement.
TAAATCATGTCCATTGGAAAGCTATTGATACGCTAAGTGGCGAGCGAGGACTGAAGCTAGCTACCTCACATCAACAGACGTAAGGTGATGAGGAGACAAGCTGAACTACCTGGTTTCTGATTGGTTGGTGTCGGTGGCAGCTGCCCATGTCCGGCCCAGGCTGCTGAGCCGGCGCCGGTCACCAGCGTGGCCAGCAGCAGCGCAAGCACCGCCCTCGACCTCGTCTTCGGCGTCTCAGTTCTGACTGTGCTCTTCAGAAACTAGAGGCAGCTTCTTAAATAGGTTATACATGAATTATGAAATACACTACTTATAAGAAACGTTTAAAAAGTACATAAGAAGGATAAGAAAAATAAAAGAAGACAAAAATATCAATGATGCAATAGCACTGCACAAAATAAATAATAACCCCACAGACTTATTAGTAGGATTTGAATCAGAGAGAAGGTAAATCACTACGTTTATTTGAATAATAAATTACTCTTTATACTCTGTTGTGAATAGTTCGCAGATTATATATAGTAGTCAACCCAGCGAACTTCGTACCTCACGAATCATTCTATCTTTTTTTTAAACCGCATCAAAATCCTTTTATTTTATACATTGAACTATTATTACTAGATTTTATAAAGTTTATTTTATACCTACTAGGTATGTATTGATGATGATCATCAATCAATATATATAAAACTGATTTCCCGTAATTCCCATGGGAACGGGAAAAAACTGGATTTTTGTGTTTATGAGAAATCTGCGCGAGTGAAACCGCGGGGCAGCCTCTAGTACATAGTATAAAACAAAGTCGCCTTCAACATAGGTGTATGTCCCTCCCTATGTATGCTTTTGTGTGGGTTTATAGGGGATAAAAAGTACCTAACCTATGTCCATGTCCTTTCTCAGGCTCTAGAATAGACTACCTACCTACCTCTGTGTACCAAATTTTATTTAAATCAGTTCAGTAGTTTTGACGGGAAAACGAGACACAGAATTACTTTGGCATTACAAATTAGTATGGATGGATCTAGATACATCCAAGTTATAAGCTGTGATCTATCTTACTATTGAGTGAGACCTAAATGAGACTGAATTTCCACGATGTCTAGTACAGCTTACGACATCTAGCGCACAGTAGCATAAAGCTATTGCTATTCCTGGACAGAAATAAAAATACTCCCAATTCGTTATAAATAATCAGAATCTTTATTTGTTATCATAGTTCTTTACATAATATGTTATGTAGCAATAACAAAACAATTTATAAAGCATCTCGGTAAGTAAACATAAAAATATTATAGACAAAAAATACATCAACGCTATCTAGAGCAAGTAATGCGAAACTATTCCATACAGTGCTATTCGCCAATAGAGGGTGTATTAATTGAAATAATTTTCAACCACAAGAGGGCGTTAAGCGCCATGGTTCTCTATGTCTGCTGCTTGGATTGCATTTACCATTACCATTTACCATGGATTTTTCTAAAGAGATAGGAACTCTATGGTTCTGTCTCTGTTGTTATTTTCTTGTATTTTTTACCTTACGCCAAATTTTAGTAAATTTACCAGCAAAGTCTAGAAGAAGGGGAACAAAATTGATGCCGTAATGATTTTAAACAATTTACTGTTAAATTAAATCTACAAAATCATGCGGAAATAGTTTTTAAAGAAAATTTAAAGATATGAATTCAAAAAACCCGACTAGCAAAGTGGACGATGGCGACGAGGACTGCCACTGCTACGCGGAGCGGCGCGCGCGCCAGGCCTGCCTGCCGCTGCGCAACGTCACGCACCCGCTGGTGGGTACACCGTTACGTAGCCGTAGTATGTGGACGGGGCTAGGCCTTTAGGCCTTATCATCATTATCATTTCAGCCGAAAGACGTCCACTGCTGGACATCGGTCTCTCCCATAACAGGCCATAACGACCGGTCTTTCAAGACCCGTCTTTGTGGCCTGATCGACTCTCATCCAGTGTACTCCCGCAACGTTTACCAGACGCCCTATAGACGGATCAAATTACACTGGATATCTCGTATTTAGAGACCTCGAAGTTGACGTGTATGTCAACTTAGACTAGATATCTCATATTTATTAAGCAAGTAACCAGAGAAGAAGATCTCACAACACACAAGTCTACTTCTCTGATTATTAGTACGCTAAAACGACCCACTGACCGAGATATCCAGTCTAATTTGATCCGTCGCTATCATCGAGTCCAAGTTGCATTTAATACGCGTCTCGTAATAAAAGCAGCGCAACAGGGCCTTACTGCTACCGTACTTGTTGCAGCGCTACTACGAGTTCACGCGGGAGGAAGTGAAGGCGCTGGAGGATTGCGACCGCGAGAGCTTCTACCGCCGCTGCCTGCCGCTGAGTGCCGCGCTCGCTGCCGCCGCGTTGGCTGCTGTCCGCTCCGGTGAGTGTCTGTCTACCCTTCCTCCGCCTCCGCCACCTTCTAACGGCGCTGAGCGCCGCGCTCGCCGCAGCCGCACTGCGCCATGCGCTTCGGTGAGTGCCTATCTGCCCTCCCTCCGCCAGCGCGCTACTCACAACTCTAACGCCGCTGAGCGCCGCGCTCGCCGCCGTGCGCTCCGGTGAGTGCCTGGTGGCTACCCTCCGCCACTGCCGCCGCCACTTAAGGCTGTGAATGTTCACAGTCAAGTCGAAGTCCAAAAGGTCAAAATTTAACTTTAAATCATTTTCCGCTTCAAACTGATATATATATAATATATACAATCGAGTATATTAACTTCACGAAAGTGAAGTATACACGCTCGACAGGGTGAGACGGCGCGAGCCAGGATAATCTGTACTCGAAAACGACTGCCCGAGTTGAAACTCGAGCTTAGACTCCGAACACTGACTGGTGAATGTCAGCCTTACCACGACCAGCCGCCCAGCCGCCACCTCGGGGCGTCACCTACAGTTCGATTAGCTTCATAGAAGTATGTTAGAATCAATCTTTGCTCGCACAGAAACTCTCGCGTGACATTCCCTTGATATTAAGGCTTTGTCAAATAGAGGGCGCTAATAGTGTCGCGCTAGAACGCTAGCCTGACTTGTAATTTTACTATGACGGTATAAAAGCACTTGCCGTCAAGTACATTACAAGTCGACGCGTCATCAGGCCAGCGCTCCAGCGCGTCGCTATAACCACCTTCTATTTGACAAAGCCTCTAATAATACTTCTATGAATGATTTTAGGGCTGGTGCAGAGGAATAAGCACTTCGGTGCCGTTCCCAAGGTGGTGGCGGGCGCGGCGCTGGGCCACGTGCTCGGCCGGCTGACGTACCTGGGCGCCTGCGAGCGCCGGCTGCGGCAACTGCCGACCGACAGCCACCTGGGCAACGTCATGCGACAGTACCATCTCGAGAAGAATCCACCCCCTGCTAAGAAATAAATGTTGGTGTTTTATTAAACTGAGTTTTTAATCAGTAGTAAGTAATAAGAGTATCCCGAATAAAGGAAATAATTTGACTGCGTGTTTAGCTAAATGTGCCGGGCAGTGATTGAGGGAGCAGGCTTATCAAAGCCTTTAGGATGATTCGACCATTGAGTATTACATACATTTGAGTTTTATATACCTCTTTCTTTTGCTAAATACCTACCTACTTACCTATGTATATTTCAAAAACCTTTCCGAAATGAATCAGGCTATGCACATTACACAATAGCACAAATTAAGGCAGGTTATGGAGGGGAGGGTAGGGTAGGGGTAGGTAGGTACGTAGCTAGGTAAAAATAGGTACGCACCGGAAGACGCAGAGTAGGCAGACCCCTCTGCCAGTCGGTTATATCTGCAGACGGTTGTAGAGACTGCGGGGTTATCTGGATGAGGATCGCTCCAAAAGACTGGTCGGTGTGGCGATGTGCGGGGGAGCCTAGGTCTAACAGTGGACCACTCGGCTGACATGATGGAGATAAAGAAGACCTAGGAACACACATGTAAAGTGGCAAGTATCTGAATACCACTGATTGAGTGGATTGATTGGAGGTGATTGAATAAGTTTGAAGAGACGTAATTTCAATCAATCGTTCAGGTTCACTTCAGTCAGTCTTGTTTTGTCAATCTTTAAGAATTTACGAATTCACCTGCGATAGAGGTTAAAAAATATTTTCAAATATTTTCTAATTTCCTGCATAATCTACAGTATGATCTCAGTTCTGGTAAAAGTTAAACATACATAGCTTGACGTGATTGAAATGGCGGATCGATCCGTGTACGAGAGGGAGGAAGGTCTCGGGTGGCGAGCACCGCAGCCGCCGCCGCCGACCGGGGAGGCAGGTCCGGCTCCAGCGGCGCCGTTCACGGTAAGCATCCTCGGTAGGCTGGTCTCCGAGCTGGTGGAGTGTTCGGGCGTCGTGTAACGCGTGTTGGTTGTAGGGCGGCTACAAGTTCTCGCCGGAGGAGACGCGGGCGCTCGCAGACTGCAACCGCGAGAGTTTCTACCAACGCTCGCTGCCGGCCGGTGCTACACTTGGCTTCAGCGCCTTCTACGCGATGCAAAAAGGTACGAACCCTAACATTTAAAACCTTTGTTTAACAGACGGTGCTATAGCGTAGTGCTAGAGACAGTATTATGCCAGATACACATTGGTACACTCTGGTGTAAGCATTATAAAATGTAACAGTTTCATAAGTGTGAACGCAGGGCACACATGAAAGCATGTACGTTTTGAGAGTTAATTCTACTTGTTATAGAGTGAGCGTCATACATACTGAAAGTGGTTCTTGCGCGCAAGCCGTCCATTCACCACCAATCTGTATCCAACATTAACCTATCACACCGAGCGCTCGGTGTCAGTGTTCTAGTGTGAGCGCTCTGTGTGGGTAATACTGTTATTACAAGTCAACTCTTTAGCACTATGGCAGGCTAGCACTATAGCACCAACTGTTCACAAAGACTTTATATTTAATATTATATTGCTATTTAGTGTATTGCAAGTGATTCACAAATAATGTTGTTCTGTGCAGGTTATCTACGCCCAAATCCCCGCTTTGGCCCATATCCCAAGGTGACACTGGCGGTGGTGGTGGGCTACTTCCTCGGCAAGCTGTCCTACCAGCAGGCCTGCGCGGAGAAGCTGATGGCGCTGCCCGACAGCTACATTGGGCAGCTGCTGCGAGAACGGAAAGAGGGTCGTACTGGGCAAGTATTCAGTTTTTTTTAAGTTAGGTGGTATTTTTGGTGGTGTACTTTGTTTTAATTGTGCTGGAATTTAAAATTGATCATAAACAAAGTTTCTTTTTGAAGGCTTTGTCAAACAGACAGTTCTAAAGCATTGCACTAGAGCGCTAGCCTGACGTGGCGCTATAGCGTCACCCTCTTTGTATGATTACGCCACGTAAAGGAGCTTGAGTTACTTACATCAAAGATCACGACTGTTATGTATGTAGATTCCTAAGTGTAGGGTAAACTGCAATATCTGTGTGTGAGTCGCTGGCGCGGGGAACGCGGGCAGTCCAATCAATGTCATCTTACAAAAGTAACCCGTTTTTCTATTTACTAGTGACAATCTAATGTCCGCGTGCCGACGCTATAGCGCCTTTAGGCTAGTGCTCTGGCGCCATCTGTTTGACATAGCGTTAAAAAAATAAATATAATATGAATAAGTTTGTTGTTTATCTAGAGGTGGCGGGCGCTCAGCAGTAGCGCCACCCTCCATGTTCGGAGCGGGTCCGGGCGACATCTACTCCGACGCGGGACCCGGCAGCGCCCTCAACCTCGACACGGACCGACCACTCTTCAATGATGACAGCTTCTCCTCGACCAGTGGCACCATGCCTCAAGGTGACTAGCTTTACAAGTTTATATGAAACGAGCTGTCCCAGCTGACTTCGTTACGCCATAGAATATAAGATAACTACTAAAGACATGGCTCTATAGACTATGTTCTTTTGGCTGCTCAGAATGGGCGAATAAAAAAACAAACAACAACAACAAACCACCTGTCAAAATATGTAAACAACGGAAAAAATATTGCACCTTGGGTTATATTATTTGAGGTTAGGTAGGGATCCCTAATTTATTTGAAAATCTAATATAGCCTATGACACTCGGGGATAGTGTAGCTTCCTACCAGTTAAAGAATTTTTCAAATTGGTTCAGTATTTCCGGAGCCTATTTGTTACAAACAAACAAACAAATCTTTCCTTTTTATAAAATTGGTATAGACTTACAAGTGGGCCTCTATATAAAGAATCTCATGCCGTAACTGGGAGAAGTCAGCTACGAGTACTTTTAGACCTCGTAACGCAGTAGCAGTAGGAAGCTAAAATTTGTCTTCGCAGCAAACGAGTTAGGGCAACAATGTAACACACCACAAATTGTCATTGAGGAAAAGAGGAGTTTCCTGATACAGGTATATTTTTACTTAAAAGGAGACTACACGAATGTTAAAAATTGTGTATTGAAATTGAATTAACTAGTATTATTATTATAAGCCGCGCAAAAAAGAAACTATCTGAAGATGGCGGCCGGACGCATGCAATCTCGCGTATATTAGTATGAGGGAAGAGTTAAGACTAGAGACAGCCTCGAGTCATTCATACTTCTATTCATAGAGAGTGCCCTAAAAATACTAGGCTGCATTGTCTAGTGGAATACTGTTTCACATTTTTGATATTTGCCTTAGTTAAGATTTCTTTTTTTTACTTTAGCCTAGCTATGACTCATAAGGGGTCTTATTTGCTCTGTTTCGAGTTAGGCTACGAACGCACAGGCGGTTTTTTGCCGCGCGGATTTTATGTAACATACTGAATCCTATGGAAGTGTGCGCACCAGCGGATAAAAAACCGCGCGGTTAAAAATCCGCTGTCGCGGTTTTATTTCCGCGCGGCCAAAAATTCGCCTGTACCTTCGTGGCCTATGAATAAGGTTGAAAATGAAATAACAACCTTTCCAACCGCGCGGAAATAAAACCGCAACAGCGGATTTTTATCCGCGCGGTAACAAACCGCCTAAATAAGATAAAAATCCGCCTGTGCGTTTAAAGCCTTAGACACAACGATTTGATTCCATTGCCATTCGAATTACGAACCGCGATAAGCCCCCTGATCTCCCAGATTATTTTGAATATCACTTATCATGATTGTGTTACATGTTCAGATGGGACGGGCCCGGCGGAGCCCCCGCGCACTTCACTATCCTATGACGAGTTGCGCCGGCGCAACCGCGCAGACCTCGCGCGCGCCGACCCTTACAGGTTAGTCTTATCATTATCGTCATCTCTGTGACCTGAGTCTGTGATCAACCATAATTTCGTCATTGACTTCGTTTTTCTTTCTACCCATACTCCAATATATACCCATATCCATAAATACCCATACCCAATGTATAAGTATTTATTAACCTAAACATGAATTATCAGTATTATTTTTATATTTTTATGAGTGTATATATTTATTTATAAAACTTGTCACAATTCAAGTATTCATTACACATTGTATTAATATGAATATTTTTACACATTAATTATTAATCGCACTGCTTCTCATGGTTTTGGCAGAATAATCAGCGTTGCATTTTTTGCAGCACATGCTGAGTCGGAGCCATTTTGAACCCACAATATCTAAATATAAAAATATTTTAAACCTGTTACCTTTTTGTACATGTGAATATGTACTATGTGTCAGTATTGTGTGTGCAAATAAATCTATGTCTATGTCTAACTCTGCCGAATGACGTCCAATACTGGACATATGTAGGTCTCCTCCCAACGGCCGTAGCATGGCATGACCGACCTTAATGTCACTTTTGACCTCTTTTGACAATCATCTCAATTCACTTTCAAAAGTTTCGATAAATGTTTGGTCATGCTACGGCCGCAGATAGGGTTAGCCACAACGACCGGTCTTAAGGGTACCGCAGCCTTGTTACAAGTAAGTCTGCTTTTTGAGAAATAGCTTGTTATTGGCAGCAATCTTGTTCTTGCTAGCGGAACCGTATCACCTAAGGGCGTATACACGTAGAAAGTTGGTTACCAGCGCTGGTTTTTTATATATGTCGTAGGAAGATTTGATAATTAGTTTTTTTGCAAAAAAAAACTAGGGATTCTGCGAAAACTCGGATAATTTGATAATACGATTACTTTTTTTTTTCAATCATCCTGACAAAAAGCAGTTTTTTTTGCAAAAAAACCTAGTATAATTGAAAAATTTGAAACCTGCTCTAACTCCGATTTTTCTAAATCTTCCTACGACATATACATGTAGCCGAAACAGCGCTGAGAAGGGCCGAATGTCGCCGAGAAGTTCTGACCAGCTCTGATAAACGCTGAGCCCTCCCGCCGTCTTTTGCTTCTTTATTAGCAATGGAATAAGGGACACTTTGCGCGCTACTGAGCAAGCTAGCCGGCTTTATTTAAGTAGAGGGTACCTGCGCGGATCGGTGCTTGCAAGCGCTGGTAGATGTGTATTTGCTCTAAGTGCGACATACCAACCACTAATAACCACCTTTCTACGTGTATACGCACTATTACGCCCGTGCGAATTTTTTATTGATCCCAAATTTTTTGTTGTTTTCTTCTTGATATAAGCCATACGTATTTCTTGCAGGACCGTTCCCGGGCCGGGCGCCCCCGCCGCCCCCGCGCCCGCCGCGGCGCCTCCCTTCGCCCCCCCGCACCCGCCCACCAACAAGTATGGCGACTCTATGGAGTAACTGCCACAACTTGATCCTCAGGAGGTCAAGTTTCTTAACTAAGTTGAATCGATTTGATCGAGCGATTTTCTCAACCATTGCAGTGTTCTTTATGCGTGTATAGTTAATCTACGATAGCATGGTACGCGCCTCCTAATTATAATAAAATCAAATCAAAATTCTTTATTCAATATAGGATACAAGATATCACTTATTGAAAGTCAATTAGACTACATCTAATCTTATTGCTATTGATAATTGATACCTTATTTGGTAAAGTATCCTATACTGTGAGAGGTGAGGTAGTTCAGGGTGCCCACCAATTGGCTTAGCCAAACAAATGGTCGCCTGGAGACGCCCCCAAACGAGCCCTCTGTCTTATTTATGTTTCAATGTAAGTGATTCTATTGATAGGATCTCTTTCGCAAGTATCTCTCATTAATTTCATGTTCATCCAAGCACGCACACACGCGTTGAGAGGCTTGTAGGGTACTTTTCAAGTGCCTAAACCTAAGGAGGTCCGTGCCTTGATATCTTAGTTTACAGAAGTCGGTTTAGTAAAGCGGCAATGTTTCGAAAAATCACTGAAATAAGATTATACGTCGATTGTATTTAGTTACGAGACTTGACGAGTCGAGGACTTTACATTATATAACTTGTTAACTAATCATGTCAATAAAAAAAAAACGAAAAATATAAAACTGTTAATACTAGATAATAAAGTAGTTAAGAACTATAAATTTTACTTTTATTTTTTTAAGGACTACTAGTTTTGTTTTTAGTTTATTTTTTGTGCTTAAATGAAAACACTGATCATTAGAGCCAACTAGACTTTATTTAAAACATTTATACAAAATATTGACTCATGAGAACACGTGGCCCTTGTAATCACTTAAATTCATACATCATATGTATGAATTATTAGGATTACATAAAAAAAAAAAATTCGTTATCTTCTATCTATAACAACAAAACAAGTACTTATAACATTTCTTTATAACTGACTAAAAATTAATTCTTAAACAATAATGAATATCGAAAATAAATATAATTCATTTAATGTTTCCTGCCATTGCCGGTCCCAAGCCCGGATGCGAAAGGAGGAGGGTTCCTGAGAAGTGAACCACTCATTGGTAAAAACAAGAGGTTTAGGCTACCAGAAGCCTTGGGTTCCCCAAAAAAGACTGGCTCTGCGAGCGCGGTCGTAATGATGGCAGCCCCGTCACCGTGATCGGGATGCTGTGGGCTAATCACCTGCACATTCTTAAAATCAAAAGATTATGAAACCTTTAAAGAGAAATAAAGACCGATCCCCCTTAACGACGACCTTTGGCGCGAAATTACGGACACGAATTGGATGCTGGAATGTCAGAACCATGACTCGACCTGAAAGGCTCCCCCAGGTAGCCAAAGTCATGCAGGACTACAACATTCATATTCTAGGATTAAGCGAAACGAGATGGAACGGATTTGGTGAGACAACAACGGATTTTGGCTCGACCCTTCTGTACAGTGGAAAAGAGGATGAGAACGCCACCCGGGAGTACGGTGTGGGGCTGCTCCTAAGCCGTAGCGCGAAGAACAGCCTCCTGCATTGGAAACCGATATCTGACAGAATCATCACAGCCCGGTTTTCCTCAAGAGTCAGAAAAATCACTGTAATCCAATGTTACGCCCCAACTAACTCGGCACTGCCGGATGTAAAGGAGAGCTTCTACGAACAGCTGGAATCGACCCTGAAGAGCGTAAAGAAGCAGGACATCATAGTGCTCATGGGAGACCTGAATGCCAAGATGGGCTCACGCAACGATGACCGTGAGCACTTCATGGGACGCGAAGGTGCTGCCGGAGAAATAAACGAAAACGGAGAACTCTTCGGCGACCTGTGCTCTGCGAATAATCTGGTGATCGGAGGAACCCTATTCAAGCACAAGGAGTGCCACAAAGTCACCTGGATTTCCCCTGATGGTGTCACCCGAAACCAGATCGATCACATCGCGATAAGCAGAGCCTGGCGATCATCGCTACTCAATGTTAGAAATCGTCGAGGCGCTGACGTGGATAGCGACCACCACCTTGTTGTCGCCGACGTACGCCTTAAGATGGCCACAACCCGTCGTAAAGTGGAGAAGGCATCCAAAAAGTTCAATTTGCAGATCCTTAGGAGCGAGGAGGGAAGAAGAGAGTTCAGTACCTGCCTCCGTAACCAATTTGAACTTTTGAACGAACTTGAAGACGAGGACATGGACGAAACTTGGGACCGTGTGCGCACAGCCTTTACTAAAGCTGGCGAAAAAGTCCTAGGCTATAGACGCTCCAAGCAAGAGCCGTGGATGTCACAAGAGCTGTGGTCCGCGATAGAGCGAAGACAGGACGTTAAGCGAGAGCAACTGGCCGAAGATAACGACATTGCTAAAGACGCTCTCGGTGAGGAGTATGCTGCCTTACGTCTTCAAATACGGAAACTGGCTAGACGAGACAGACGACGTGCCGCTGACGAACTAGCGGATCGGGCCAACGCAGCAGCCAAGATAGCTAATATGAGGGAGTTGTACGACGTCACGAAGCGGTTGTGCAATAAAACACTTTCCTCCAAAAAGCCGCTGAAGGACGCCACGGGGCAGATGCTTTGCACTACAGAAGAGCAACTGAAACGATGGACTGAGCACTTCTCTAACCTGTTGACCCAATGCCAAACCCTACCCACAACTGCTTCGGATAGCCCCGGATCACTTCTGAATCTGCCAACGACTCCACCAACACACGCAGAAGTAGTCGCCGCCATCAAACAACTGAAGGCAGGAAAGGCACCAGGGGCAGATAACATCAACGTGGAGCTTTTGAAAGCGGATCCGGCTAGGTCAGCAGACATACTTCTTCCCCTGTTGCAGCGTGTTTGGGAGACGGAGCGTGTTCCGTGCGAGTGGAAACAAGGCTTGCTAGTGAAGGTACCGAAGAAAGGCGACTTGTCAGTTTGCGATAACTGGAGGGGCATAACCCTGTTACCAACTGCAGCTAAAGTACTGGCAAAAATAATGCTAAACCGTATGTCTCCAGAGATCGCGGGGACACTTCGGGAGGAGCAGGCCGGATTCCGCTCGGGACGCTCATGCACTGATCACACGAACACCTTGCGCATTCTCATCGAGTCGTGTGTAGAGTGGCGTGCCGAACTTCTCCTGGCATTCGTCGACTTTGAGAAAGCCTTCGACACCGTGAAGTGGAGTGCACTGTGGTCCAGTCTCAGACAAAGAGGAATACCCAGCAAATATATAGGTGTTATTCAGTCCCTATATAATGGCAGTACCTGCAAAGTAGTGCACGACCAAGTCCTAGGGGAACCAATTCCTATGACTGCGGGAGTCAAACAGGGCTGCCTACTGTCGCCGCTACTCTTCATCGTCCTGCTCGACGATGTGATGCGGAAGGTTACAGCGACACCTAGGGGCATCTCTTGGAATAGCTCACACCTGGAGGACCTCGACTACGCAGACGACATAGTGTTGGTTTCGTCTTCGCTACCCGATCTCCAAATGAAGCTGGACTCGTTACGAGAAGAAGCTCTAGATAAGGGACTACGAATCAACGCTAGGAAGACCGTCGAAATGCGAGTTCAGTCGTGCGAAAACCAACCCATCCGACTTAATGGATCACCCCTGGAATCTGTCGCAAAGTTCACGTATCTCGGCAGCACCGTGACCAATAGTGGTGGCTCTGATGACGACGTTGACGCGAGGATCAGAAAAGCCAAAGGTGCCTTTGCTCAGCTGAAACCGGTCTGGGATTCAAATGTGCTTACCCGGCGGATCAAGATTTCCCTCTTCGACTCGATAGTGAAGTCTGTTCTGCTCTTCGGGTGCGAGACTTGGAAAGAGACAAAGGTTCTGACGAGCAAGCTACAAGTGTTCGTCAACAAGTGTCTGAGATCCATACTGCGCATATTCTGGCCGAACATCATCAGAAACGAGGACCTGTGGAAACGATGCCACCAAGTGCCGATAAAGCAGGAAATCGCTCAACGGAAGTGGAAGTGGATAGGGCACACCCTCCGAAGACCAGAGGACAACATCGTCAGGGCTGCGTTTACGTGGAGGCCGTGTGGAAGCCGGCGCAGAGGCCGGCCGGCGCACACCTGGCAACGCACCGTCGACGCCGAGCTGCGGGCAGCCGGGCTGAGTTGGAGGGACGCGGAGCGCGAGGCGCAAGACAGGGGCGGATGGCGACGTCTCACGAAGGCCCTTTGTACCACTGGGGTACCATAGGATCCAACAACAACAACAACAATGTTTCCTGCAAGGAGTGGTGGGGCTGAGAACACATACAGAACATATGTACATAATATGTATCTCAACACATAATATTTATTATATCAACATATTATGTTGTTGAATGTTGCAATATTTTTACACCAGCTTAATACTAAATATTAAATAAACAAATATTCCATTTTATCTACCTTATAGGTAGTTTGAAGTTTCATTATTTCGTTTGATATGAAAATTGTTGATTTAAATACATAATAATAATCTAAGATTCATTCTAAATAAAACAAAACAATATACTTTCATACGAAATAACGTAAATAAAAATTATGCTTAATTATATAATAAATCTTTAGAAAATTAACATAACGAACCCCAAAACATGAAAAATAAGGGTTAAAATAAAAATATTTGGTAGAAAAATTAATGGTAGAAATAACGTAAACTCTAGCAAACAATAATAATTTTCTTCTATTTAATATGTATGTTGTTCCTACCTACCCCGGAGACTGTTGGCGTGAAGCCGAGTTGGAGCGGAGAATGATTTAAAGTTGGTTTAGACACTTTGGAGTGCTACTCGGAACTCCGACTCGTCTGAGGATGTCAGCTTTAGTCTGCAACTGCGTTTAGGGAGGTAGGTCTCCGCTGCGTGTAGCTACTTTTATCACAATAGTGCCAGAATCAGAGCTAAAGTATCTACGATTATTTATTCCACTCAGTAAAATGACAAGTTAGCAACTACTCTCTGCGTCTCTGATATAAAAAAGGATGACCCGCTACAATAGTTATGTTCGGCTATCAATACACATAGACATTTAGTAATGCTTTATTTTATTGGATAAGTCATTTATAGGTATTTAGTAGGTGGCAGGAAACATTGAGATATAATTTTACTGTCTGGAATTAATAATCATAGTTTATTCATGCTATGGCAGCAACCAAGGCAAGCCAGCCAAGTTGACAGGCCCGCCCAGCCCCGCGTCCGCTTCAAGCAGATTCATTATGACCGCCATAGCAGCTTCGCCGTTTCCGTCCAGAGACAGCGGCGGGGAGGGGGGCTCCGTGACTTCTGCGGCCTGCGGAGCGCCCTCGGGGGCTTCGGCGGGCGGGGGGCTGCAGGCCGGGGCCGCCGAGGACAAAGCTACGTTGTTGCGCACTTCAGACGGCGGGCTGGGAGGGATTTGTATCACAACGGGAGTTAGGGCTTCGTCGACGCCGCTGAGGATGGAATCTAGGTGCGAGAATGCCGAGGGATGTAGCAAATCTGGTGGTAGAGACGGCAGTTCGGGCGAGAACTCGGTTTCGTTGGGCGAGGCTTGGCGGAGGGCTTCGTCCGCGATGGCTGAGCCGATCTTGTGGGATTCCATTTGCGAGTCGATGAGTCGCTGCACCTCGCCCTCCGCCTCCGAGAGAGTGGCTGGAGCGGGCGTCTCGGCGCCTGCCTCGCTTGCGCCTGTCATACATAGGGATACGTCACTAAAAAGATCATTAAAAACTACCTCTAGGTTCTGGCAGAAAAACCAACGTTGCATTTCTTGCAGCACATACTAAGTTGGAGCCTTTCCACATGCATAATACATGCTACAGATATAGCTTAGAGCTATTTCTATTTTTTTTCATATATTTATATGCCTAAATAAATTTTTGTCAACCTTTTGTCTGTAAATCTGTTGTCCAGCAGTGAATAAAGACAACTAACTACACTTGAGAAAATCATTTTGTGCACGACACTATGATCTTCATGGTTTCCAATAGATTTTCCTTTATAATGAGGGGTTTTCGTTTTTGACAGTTTTAATGGTTCTAGGAAAATGCTAATAGATGGCACTGTATAGCCAAAGTATGTAGGTGTAATGTCAACGTCAAATCTGATTGACCTGACTGATTGAATTCATATAGAATTTGACATTAAACCTTATTGCTAGTGCCATCTTATGGCAGTCTCTGTAAATAAAAGTGACAGTTCGAAAACCGCTCATTCTTAACATTATTAGTTCCTAGACTAAAATAGAACACAAGCACTGCTATAATTAAAACTATTTTTTTATCGATTCAGTAGTCAGTGTTCTGTTAAATAAAAAAACGCAAATTTCAAAGTCACCCTGTAGATATACTGGGTGTTTCTAACAAGGCGGTAATAAATCAAAGGAGGGATTCTGCGCACCATAACTAACAACTTTCCCAAAGCAACATGGGTCGAAATCTCAAAAAAAATAACAGCTGTTCCATACATTGGTTCAATCAGCTGGCGGGATCAATGTACGGGACGGCTGATTTTTGTTTTGAGATTACGACCCATGTTGCTTTGGGAAAGTTGTTAGGTATGGTGAGCAGAATGCCTCCTTTGATTTATTACCGCCTTGTCAGAAACATCCTGTAGAAAAGAGAACAAGCAAAGCTATTATAGAGTTAAGGCGGTAACTCTCGGTATGGCGCGTTTTTTATTTAATAAGGGGAAATTATTCATCAATATTAAATATTTATTATGTCGTAGTAAGATTTGATAATTAGGTTTTTTGCAAAAAAAACCTAGGGATTTTGCGAAAACACGGATAATTTGATATAAGCATTACATTTTTTTCAATAATCCTGACATAAAGCAGTTTTTTTGCAAAAGATCTAGTAAAATGGAAAACTTTGAAACCTTCCTATAATCTGATTGGCTAGTTTATTGCTTGCTGGTAAACTCTCCTTCTGATTGGTTCGTTAAAATATCCTTTGACGCTACAGAGAACCAATCAGAATAAGATTTTACCAGCAAGCAATAAATCTAGCCAATCAGAGTTAAGGCAGGTTTCAAATTTTTCAATTATACTAGGTTTTTTGCAAAAAAACTGCTTTACGTCAGGATGGTTGAAAAAAAAGTAATGCTTATATCAAATTATTCGGGTTTTCGCAAAATCCCTAGTTTTTTTTTGCAAAAAACCTAATTATCAAATCTTACTACGACATATATAAAACTCTTCCGTTACTGACTGACTGACTGACTGACAGACAACGCAGAGCCGAAACTACTGGGCGCAGCGGGCTAAAATTTTATACGTGGGTTCCTTAGAGAGTGTAGGGGAGCACTAAGGAATCATTTACCGAAATTCCCACGGGAACGGGAGAAAACGGGATTTGAGTATTAAAAGAAATATGCGCGGGTGATACCGCAGGGCAGCCTCTAGTTTTTAATCAAGTTTTAATGAATTCGCGTATGTAAAAAACCCTCTCCCACATTGTAATACAACGTTTTTGGAAGACAGATCTTCTGATTTTGTGTCTAAGAACATAAAGGCCAAAAATCAAATTATGTCCAGGAAAAAATTTTGAATTTCGCCCCATACCGAGAGCTAACGTCTTAGTTAAAAGTAGTATAATATAGACCTTGTTTGAATTGTTCAGGCAGCGGCGGTTGTTCTGCGGCGGGCTCGGCGGGCAGCAGCGTGTTGTTGGCCACGAGGCACTCCGCGTCCTTGGTCCACGGATTGCTGGGGGAGTGTGGGGGGGCACAGTCAGTGTGGGGAGGGCAATGCGAGCAGCTGATATGACAGTATATGGCTAGAGTCCGCGCCGGCACAGTCAGTCAGTGTGGGGGGCAATGCGAGCAGCTAATACGACAGTATATGGCTAGAGTCCGCGCCGGCACAGTCAGTCAGTGTGGGGGGCAATGCGAGCAGCTAATATGACAGTATATGGCTAGAGTCCGCGCCGGCACAGTCAGTCAGTGTGGGGGGCAATGCGAGCAGCTAATATGACAGTATACGGCTAGAGTCCGCGCCGGCACAGTCAGTGTGGGGGGCAATGCGAGCAGCTAATATGACAGTATATGGCTAGAGTCCGCGCCGGCATAGTCAGTCAGTGTGGGGGGCAATGCGAGCAGCTAATATGACAGTTTACGGCTAGAGTCCGCGCCGGCACAGTCAGTCAGTGTGGGGGGCAATGCGAGCAGCTAATATGACAGTATATGGCTAGAGTCCGCGCCGGCACAGTCAGTCAGTGTGGGGGGCAATGCGAGCAGCTAATATGACAGTTTACGGCTAGAGTCCGCGCCGGCACAGTCAGTCAGTGTGGGGGGCAATGCGAGCAGCTAATATGACAGTTTACGGCTAGAGTCCGCGCCGGCACAGTCAGTCAGTGTGGGGGGCAATGCGAGCAGCTAATATGACAGTGGCTAGAGTCCGCGCCGGCACAGTCAGTCAGTGTGGGGGGCAATGCGAGCAGCTAATATGACAGTATATGGCTAGAGTCCGCGCCGGCACAGTCAGTCAGTGTGGGGGGCAATGCGAGCAGCTAATATGACAGTATATGGCTAGAGTCCGCGCCGGCACAGTCAGTCAGTGTGGGGGGCAATGCGAGCAGCTAATATGACAGTATATGGCTAGAGTCCGCGCCGACAAAGTCAGTCAGTGTGGGGGGCAATGCGAGCAGCTAATATGACAGTATATGGCTAGAGTCCGCGCCGGCACAGTCAGTCAGTGTGGGGGGCAATGCGAGCAGCTAATATGACAGTTTACGGCTAGAGTCCGCGCCGGCACAGTCAGTCAGTGTGGGGGGCAATGCGAGCAGCTAATATGACAGTTTACGGCTAGAGTCCGCGCCGGCACAGTCAGTCAGTGTGGGGGGCAATGCGAACAGCTAATATGACAGTGGCTAGAGTCCGCGCCGGCACAGTCAGTCAGTGTGGGGGGCAATGCGAGCAGCTAATATGACAGTATATGGCTAGAGTCCGCGCCGGCACAGTCAGTCAGTGTGGGGGGCAATGCGAGCAGCTAATATGACAGTATATGGCTAGAGTCCGCGCCGGCACAGTCAGTCAGTGTGGGGGGCAATGCGAGCAGCTAATATGACAGTATATGGCTAGAGTCCGCGCCGGCACAGTCAGTCAGTGTGGGGGGCAATGCGAGCAGCTAATATGACAGTATATGGCTAGAGTCCGCGCCGGCACAGTCAGTCAGTGTGGGGGGCAATGCGAGCAGCTAATATGACAGTATATGGCTAGAGTCCGCGCCGGCACAGTCAGTCAGTGTGGGGGGCAATGCGAGCAGCTAATATGACAGTATATGGCTAGAGTCCGCGCCGGCACAGTCAGTCAGTGTGGGGGGCAATGCGAGCAGCTGATATGACAGTATATGGCTAGAGTCCGCGCCGGCACAGTCAGTCAGTGTGGGGGGCAATGCGAGCAGCTAATGTGACAGTATATGGCTAGAGCCCGCGCCAGCTTAGTCTGGAAGCGCCCTGGTATTTGAGGTACTTCATTAAAAAATGTTATTTGGCAGATTTATTGCTAGTTGATTCTTATTTTTACCGCGCGTGTTTTCAGACATAGCCGGCACAATGTATATCTACTCTTATCAAAGTAGCTCACCTAGCCTCGTTTGAAAAATTTACAAAATGTTGATCAGTTACCCCCACTGCTGCTGGACAACGATAAAAAAAGAGACGAACTACTGTCATCTCGCAAAATCATGCGAACTGAAAACCGAGCGGCGCGGAGTGTCGTCAAAAAGTCGAGTGGTGAATAGAAAACAAAAAAAATGTTGGAGTAACTTCGGAGCGAGCAACTAAACCACTCGTACATGATAGTTACTCGCATGATACGGTCAGTAGCTGTACTACAGTAGTAGTGCAACCTAGCCTTTAGTGTGTAGAAGTTTAACTTAACGATAAATAAGTTTGTTGAAGAGCGTAAACATCCCCGAAAAACAGCTGTGCTGTTTGGGGAACAATGTATACTTATAATGTAATTTTAAACTGAATAAAAGTATTTAATTAAATCAATCAATCAAGTAAACTTACTGGAAGTGCTTGAAATGCGTATGAACGCGCGCGTAGGTCCCATCCTTTTTTCGAAAACTGTAGGGCGGCGTGTGGGCGGGCTCGGGCGCCTTCTGCAAGGCCGCCCTGTGCGCTTTAGCGACTCCGCCCAATTCGGCACCGGCCACGTACTCGTACAGGCTGGTGCCGAGTAACTCCTGCGGCAGGAACCCTAGAGCCGGCGTCACGCGTCCGTCTACGAAGAGGAACTTGCCGTCCACCGTGTGACGAGAGACGTACTGGAGTCTACGCGTCTGTACTTCTCCCCTCTCTTCGGAGGAAGCTGGCAACTTGCGGGCTACAGCGACAAGACAGGACGCGGATCCGCTGCCCTCTTCCCCGCTGTCTTCCCCGCCGTCTTCCCCGGCACCCGCCCACGATTTGAGGTACCCAGTGCACTGGATGACGCAGTATTTTCGTTCTATAGTTTGTTTCTTGCGGGGTTTGGTGGCGGGTGGGTCGGCGGTTTCTTCCTTGACGTCGTCGGCGGGGGGCTCGGCGCAGGCGGTGGCCAGCGCGCGCGGCCGGCAGCGCACGCGGCAGAAGAAGGAGCGGCGCGCGCCCGGGCACAGCCGCGTCGCGCCGCTCACCACGTCCGTCTTCACCGGCAACATGGCTGCCGGAGTAAATGTAAACGTTTCATTACGTTGAAGATGTTTAGTTAGAGGGTCTCATACAATATTCTACCAAAGATATTATTTGCGAAACTAAAAAAAAAGACCCACGCCACAAGTGAGAAGTTATTTGCCTAAACTTTTTTTCTGCGGAACCAATTTCTGTTAGTATCACTAATAGAAGGAGGTTCTTTCTTTATAATTTCATGGAAAAACTATGGGTATTTCTACGTATCCTACCTTACCTACTTATCAGAATTTGATGAAACTTCCCAGTTAATATATGAATTGGGGATATAATTTAAATGGACCATGCCGAAAATAGGAAGCGGGACCTTGAATGGCCCTTGACCTCTTACAGCTTGGCACAAAATGTGGAGGCGCCACTGTGCAATAGGAATTAGTAATTTTTATTCACTTTCTCCGTAAAAAAAACACAATTTAACCCAAAAGTTAGCCAAAATGAAAAATCAACAAATTTTTTAGGGTTTCTTACTCAAAATAAATTTTTTTCCGTTGCGCGACATTCTTGCCAAGCTGTACTCTAGATGCTACTTAATGAAGGGGGGGATTTAGCGGTATAATTGCGGAAAGCGCTTTGCATGAAAAATACTTCCACTTTATTGATCGGCCTGCAAAAAATATCAATACATAGCATAAAATAAAGACGCTTCCCACGTCTGTCCCTATGTATGCTTAAATCTTTAAAACTACGCAATAGATTTTCATGCTTATTTTTTCAATAGATAGAGTGATCCCAGAGGAAGGTTTTTAAGTATAATACATGCAAAAAATAGTAATAGGTTAGGCAGTACTAAGTTCGCCGGGTCGACTAGTATGTTATATTTAAGGATATTATCTTGCAAAGCGCTTTTCGCTATTATCCCACCAAATCCCCCATTATTAAGCATGAAATAAACTGACTGAATGCTACGTGGCTCAGTTGGCAGTGATGTGGACTGAGTAAACGTGTGCACCTGGTTCGATTCCCGGGCGGGGCAAATATTGATATGATGAAAATCGATGTTTGTTTCCGGTCTGGGTGTAAAGTTCGTCTTGTGTGTTTCGCGTACTCTAGATACAGGTTCTTCCTAGTAAGGGGGTTCCGAGTGTCATGTGTTATTATAAAATAAGTAAGTGATGATACTTTTAGCATCGATGAGTCTCTCGCGCGGACTGAGGTCGGAGGAGGAGAGCTGCTCCTTGACCTTGGCCACGTCCTTGGGGTGCACCAGGTCGAACAGGCTCTGCCCCACCAGCTCCGACTGAGGAACCATATTTTATACTAATTATACATAATCTGCGCACTTAAAGAAAGGATTTGGGGGCGTCTCCAGTAAGGCAAGGTAAACATTTGTTTGCCTGAGCCAATTGGTGGGCACCCTGAACTACTTCGCCTCTCACAGTATAGGATACTTTACCAAATAAGGTATCTATAGCGATTAGATTAGATGTAGTCTAATCTACTTTCAATAAGTGATATCTTGTATCCTATATTGAATAAAGAATTTGACTTTGACTTTGGTTGGGTTTATTGTTTCATTCTATCTAAGACTAATCCAACCTACAGTAGAATAGATCCGAACTGGTTATTTCAGTTCTCCTCTCAATTTTGGTCCTTTTCTTGCTACAAACCTTAAACTTTTTACAAGCGTGTTGTATTGTAACCGTATTATTCATAAAGACACAGTAGGTTTTAAGTAGCTTTACTGGAGGTCTACTTTTTCTGTTGGTTGAATGGCAAATACGTGACATTCAGTTTAAATTGAATAACAGCTTGGCAAAGATAACTAGAAAATAATTGAAGCGCCATTTTGTATGTGGACTAAATAATTTTTATTTAATTTCTCCCTAAACAAAACACCATTTAAGCCCAAAGTTAGTAAAAATAAAAAATCAACAAATTCATGATCTGTTTCTTTACTAGAAGTTATAATTTTAGGCTTTCCAACTTAAGATATAAAAAGGTTCCGTGGTAAGGCACCGTTGCCAAGCTGTACGTCAAATAACTAAAATGCTTTTTAACTTTTTATGAATAACAGTGTAAGAGTTGAGTTGAAGGTGTAGTGGTAGATACCTGATTGTATTGCAGCATAAGAGAGACCGACGCCGACACGTAGAGCAGTCTGCCGCGGTCGCAGCCAACGACCAGCAAAAACGCGTCACCAGCGGCTTGAAGCACCAGCGCGTTCACCTCTCTCTGAGAGAGGTAGGCAGGCCAGGGAGGGGCGGTGAGGGGACAGGCAGCTAAGGCGCCTCGCACACTGCGCACGTGCGCCGCAGCGAGCCGAAGTACAGTCAGCTTGTCGAGTTTGCGAGCCATGGCGCGGCACATCGGCACCATGGCGCCCAGCTCCGCTATGTATGTGTTCATCTTGTCCCGACGACGCTTCTCGATCTCGCTGTGGTTTTGTCTGTGATTTTAAGGAATAAGTTGGCTTCTTTATGTCACGAGCTTTCCCGGCTTACTTCATTACGCCATAGAATATAAGATACTACAAAAGACTTGGCTTTATAGACTATGTTCTTTTGACTGCCCAGAATGGCCGAATTAAAAACAAACAACACCAACAAACCACCTGTCAAAATATGTAAACAACGGAAAAAATATTGCACCCTGGGTTACATTATTTGAGTTTAGGTAAGCTCTCCCTAATTTTTTTGAAAATCTAATATAGCCTATGACACTCGGGGTTAATGTAGCTTCCTACCAGTGAAATAATTTTTCAAATCGGTTCAGTATTTCGGGAGCCTATTCGTTACAAACAAACAAAAAAATCTTTCCTCTTTATAATATTGGTATAGACTAACCGTCTTATTCATAAAGATACAGTAGATTTTAAGTAGCGTTACTGGAGGTCTACTTCTCTGGTTTGTTGTATGGTAAATACGTGACATCCAGTCTAAATTGACATACGTCAAATAACTAAAATGCTCTTTAACTTTTTATGAATAAGAAGGTAAAGGTCTTTGTCAAACAGACGGCGCTATAGCGTTGCGATCTTTGTATGATTACGACGTTAAGGAGCATTTTTGTGACTTCAAAGAGCGTCGGGCTTGCCGTTCGTTTGACACAGCCTTAACAAAACTACATCTACTTGCTGCTCACGTCGCTCATATGTGCAACATTGTACATATTTACTATATTCTTCCTAATAAATGAATTTTAAATATCATCGAAGTAACACGGTGCCAAATTTAAGATCGATAGGACGTATGGAAGGTAGTTAGATCCCCTCATCCATTATTTAAGAGCTGATCATCTTCAAACGGCTGAACAGGTCATGTTTAGCTTACAATATACTTTCAATATCATCGAAGTAACACGGTGCTAAATTTCGAATCGATCGGACATAAGAAAGCTAGTTGGATCCCCTCATCAACTAGAAATGAGCTGATGATCTTCAAACGGATGAACAAATTTTCATGAAACATGGGCATGGCTAAGAACACTCGACCTAAAATTATCTATGACACAAAAAAAAAACTAAACGAAAATCGGTTAATCCGTTTGGGCTCTACGATGCCACAGACAGAGAGATACACACACGTTAAATTTACAACAGCCCTCTGTTTTTTCGTCGGAGGTAAAAAAGTGGAAAGTATCAAATTCTCAAGTGTCGGTACGTGTAAAGGTACAGTGGCGGACTAGGAGGCCGTAACAGATTTGTCTATGGTTTCGTCAGCCCCAGACTGTATTACCAAAAAACAAGAGCTATTCTGCAATACAGAAAAGCCGGAAGTGTTACGCCGACCGTGTCCGCCACTGTACGAGCTGGATAGGTACGTACTTCTTGTCGGGCAGCGTGCGCACGGAGCGCGAGTCGTCGTCGCCGTCGCCGAGCGTGCTGCGCCCGCCCGCGCTGCTGCTGCAGCTGCAACACACGCACGCATTGCTCGCGCTCATAAAGAAACAAACTAAAACCATGCATCATGCGTTCTCGCTCAGAATTGATATGTGTGAGCGAGACACCATATTGTCATGGTTTTATATATTTTTTTCTTTATGAGCGTGTCTTTTAAACGGTCGTTTTCGCATACGCGCTTTCAGGCGCGTCGTTATACATTACGCGCTTCCCGCGACCATCCGACCAATTTTTTATCACAAAAAAGCTGTAATTTGGGGCATTAAAGTCTGAAACTATTGCGAATTAAAAAAAGAGAAAACCTAGTTTTTTATAGTGTTAGTAACATACTAAAATTTATTGGGGATTGGAAAATATTTAGAAATGGAAAAACGTTTTCTCTTTTATTATGGACGCCTACCGGGTATACTGTAGTCTTAACTTTTGCACCTTATTTGATGATACATGATCTTGATTGATTAAACATAAGCAGTTTTCAACTCTTTTCTTAAAGCTGTAATTGAAAAAGAAGTAAGTACTAGATTGATACCTAATAATAATTTAACATCATCATCATCTTAGCTAAAAGACGTCTACTGCTGGACATAGGCGTGCCTCAAAATCAATACATAGTATAAAACAAAGTCGCTTTCCGCTTCTGTCCCTATGTATGCTTATATCTTTAAAATTAGGCATCGGATTTTGATGCGGTCTTTTTAAACAGATAGAGTGATTCAAGAGGAAGGTTTATAAGTATAAAACATGCACAACATAGTAAGTAATAGGTAAGGCGGTACGAAGTTCGCCAGGTCGACTAGTAATTAATAAATTATTGATAACAATGTTTTATAAATTTAGAAAACAATTGCTTCCTTGATATATCTAACTATATAGGCTCAAGTCAAGGCGCGGACCATTTTACGTCTGACGAGCTTTCCCGGCTTACTTCGTTACGCCATAGAATATAAGATACTACAAAAGACTTGGCTCTATAGACTATGTTCTTTTGCCTGCCCAGAATGGCCGAATAAAAAACAAACAACAACAACAAACCACCTGTCAAAATATGTAAACAACGGAAAAAATATTGCACCTTTGGTTATATTATTTGAGTTTAGGTAAGGATCCCTAATTTTTTTGAAAATCTAATATAGCCTATGACACTCGGGGTTAATGGAGCTTCCTACCAGTGAAAGAATTTTTCAAATCGGTTCAGTATTTCCAGAGCCTATTCGTTACAAACAAACAAACAAACAAACAAATCTTTCCTCTTTATAATATCGGTATAGATACAACTGGATTGAAAGCGAAGGCGTGAGACGAGGCGACGAGACGACCGCAGTCATTCAGTCGATCAACCGCCGATTAAACGCTAACTGCTCGTTTCCAATTAATTGGAAAATGTAATCAAACCAAACAACAAGTAGGTTATTTAGTTATTGGTTGTGGTAAGGTGTTTGTCGCCGCGTCCCCCCGCCCCGCAGCACCCCTCACCCCGCGAATTCAGACAGAAGGGACTTATACAATCAATCAATATATATAAAACTCTTCCGTTACTGACTGACTGACTGACTGACTGACAGACAACGCAGAGCCGAAACTACTGGGCGTACAAAGCTGAAATTTGGCATGTAGGTTCCTTAGGGAGTGTAGGTGAGCACTAAGAAAGGATTTCCCGAAATTCCCACGGGAACGGGAAAAAACGGGATTTTTCTGTTTATGAGAAATTTGCGCGGGAAATACCGCGGGGCAGCCTCTAGTATACATATATGAAACGACTCTTCCGTTACTAACTGACTGACTGACAGACAACGCAGAGCCGAAACTTCTGGGCAAAGCGAGCTGAAATTTTGCGAGTGGCTTCCTTGGGGAATTTAGTTCGCGAAATTATCACGGGAACGGGAAAAACGGGATTTATGTGTTTATGAGAAATCTGCGCGAGTGAAACCGCGGGGCCGCCTCTAGTACCTAATACAATCATAATTAGGTATCATCATTTCAGACGAAAGAAGTCCACTGCTGGACATCGGCCTCCCCCCACAGAACGCCACAACGAGCGGTCTTGAGCGACCCTCATTGAGTGTACTCCCGCAGCGCAGATTTCACCAGGTCCTCTGACCACCTTGTAGGGGGTCTGCCTACTCTGCGTCTTCCGGTTCGCGGTCGCCACTCGAGAACTTTTCGGCCCCAGCGACCATCTGTTCTTCGAGCTATGTGCCCTGCCCTTTGTCACTCAAGTTTCGCAATTCTTTGGGCTATGTCAGTGACTTAAGTTCTTCTGCATTTCTGATTTAATCAATATATATAAAACTCTTCCGTTACTGACTGACTGACTGACTGACTGACTGACAGACAACGCAGAGCCGAAACTACTGGGCGTACAAAGCTGAAATTTGGCATGTAGGTTCCTTAGGGTGTGTAGGTGAGCACTAAGAAAGGGTTTCCCGAAATTTCCATGGGAACGGGAGAAAACGGAATTTCTGTGTTTAAGAGAAATTTGCGCGGGTGATACCGCGGGGCAGCCTCTAGTCAATATATATAAAACTCTTCCGTTACTGACTGACTGACTGACTGACTGGCAGACAACGCAGAGCCGAAACTACTGGGCGTACAAAGCTGAAATTTGGCACGTGGGTTCCTTGGAGGGTGTAGGTGAGCACTAAGAAGGGATTTCCCAAAATTCCCACGGGAACGGGAAAAAACGGGATTTTTGTGTTTATGAGAAATCTGCGCGGGAAAAAGGCAGCCTCTAGTCACTAAATAAATAAAATACTGTATGAAATATAATACTTAATACCTACAGTAGTCACAAATCATAAACATGTCGCGCTAGAGCGATTCCAAGAACGGGTTAAGATTGCGACCAGCCTTGGTAAACCTGTAAAATATATTTACTTCGAATAAATTACTTAATAATAATAATGGTAGCATTAAAACCCATTTGTCGAATCCGTCGTATCCTTCTGTCACTTTTGACAATCATCTCCTTACATTTTCCCGCATTCAGATGTCATAAGCGACCAAAACTGAGAGAAATATTGGAGTACCTACCGGTAGTGGCCGCGTGTGCGTCTAATGGAACCCATTACAGGGTAAAGGTGACGCTTCAATTAGGTACTCAATTCCGATAAAGAGTTCTAATGGGGCACCTGAGCCTTGGGCAGGGGGGGGAAGGCCGCGGGCGGCGGCAGTTCGTCCGAATTGGTCACAACTTCGAATTGGCACTTTGTTATAAATTCAGTTCGAACTGGTCACGGTCAAATATTTATTAAAAAAAACTTTTAATACCAGGCGAAATTCGTACCAACCAACCTATTTACTATGTTGTGCATGTATTATACACATAAACCTTAATCTTGTATCTCTTTATCTATTAAACAAAACCGCATCAAAATCAGATGCATAGTTTTAAAGATTTAAACATACAGGGACAGACAGCGGCAGCGACTTTCTTTTATACTATGTATATATTGAACTTTGTTCGCCCATTAGTATTGAATTCAATAATATTTATTATTGGTGCGAATTCGAACGATTTTTATAGGGTTCCAATTCAAACTTGTGACCAGTTCGATCTAACTGGAAGGCGGGCGAGGGCGGGCGGGTCGAGGGCGGCATTGTCGCGCGCGCACCTGTAGGGCTGCTTCTAATGAGCCCTGAGGAAAGGGGTCGCGCAACGCAAACCTTCGCGACACTAGGAAACCTTATTAACTTTCAACTTTCAACACAACCATTCAAATTAAAATTAACCTGCCAACCCAATTTGCATGGAAATGTTTCGTAAATTTTTAAAAGTCGTTTGCGTCCGTGACACGTTTAACCCTTTTTCTTCCCCTAGTTTAGTTACCTAGTTTTTGAGTTTGTTATTTTTGTTATAGACGTGAATAGGTTGACTTTTGAAATTACAACATTAATAACATCAGAAAAAGGCAGGCCGCAAAACTTTGGTCTAAAATTATTACAGGTATAACAAAACTTACTATGAAGATTTCCTTTTCCGCGGCATCAGCACAGTGAGCTCGCTCAGCCCGGTTTCCTCCACCGCGCTCCTGCAACCAATCGGAAAAACTCACACCAAATTTTTGAATTACCAACCATTGCTGCCTACATTACGCTCAAAAAAAACAAGGTCCTATAAAACTGGCAATGGTAGCCACTCTCCTCTTGTGCGCTCTTCCTCTTCCGTTACAGATACAAAAATTCACCCTAAATCCTAAAATTACCAACCATTGCTGCTTACGTAAAGCATCTAAATAAACAAGCTCATGTAAAACCGGCAATGGTAGCTACTCACTCGTTCGGGCTCTTCCTCTTCCTCGGGTCATGGTGCTGGTGCGGCAGCGCTGCCCCGTCTTCCCCGCCCCCCGCACCCGCCGCCGCCGAGCTCGCCGTCAGCTCGTACGACGGTATGCTGCTTGTGCTCGGACCACTGCAACACACACACCAACCAATCAACTAACTGGATGGCCATACTACAACCACATCTTGGACACTCGATGTATGAAATAAACGAGTTGCTTCGCGCACAGCCGAAACTCGTGTACGTGTACGCGCACCATGCTTGTGTGAGTGAGATGAGACGCGCTATTTGTACTGAGCGGTAACTGAAAGGTAACCGAGCGCGTGGCCGCACTTGCTGAGAAGGCATGCCCTTTACTGTATGTAGTACCTACTCTTTATTATGTTATGCTACAACACAGTATAAAGCCGGGTAGTAAGTTAACTTAATTCGATCGACTTGCAGTTGTATTTTTAGCGACTTCGTGAACCATTGCCGCTTTAACAAAGGCAATTTCTTTTACACGACTTTGAAAGAAAACAGCAATGCTTAACTAGGTCGCTAACGCTAACAATACACTTAAAAGTCGATCGAATTTTGTATAAATAACTTGACCCCCATGTAAGCAAATATAGGCGCTCCATACAAGCTGTAAAGA
Source organism: Euspilapteryx auroguttella (assembly GCA_951802225.1). Classification (NCBI taxonomy): domain Eukaryota; kingdom Metazoa; phylum Arthropoda; class Insecta; order Lepidoptera; family Gracillariidae; genus Euspilapteryx; species Euspilapteryx auroguttella. The sequence continues at coordinate 21,986,313 of OX637641.1, read as the reverse complement.
ATTACGTATGTATATAGTATAGTATAGTATGTATGTACCGATACCGCACCGCCTAGTCAAGATTCGTTACGATGGCGATTTAAAAGTATATATGGTGCAAAACTAGCGCCACTTCCGATAAATATTAAATAACTCTTCCCTCATACTGATACGTGAGATTTCATGCGTTCGGCCGCCATATTTAAATAGTTTCTTTGAGACGATAAACGACAGATAAATCAAACGACTGAATGAACAGAGTTTATCTCTCTGATATAGCATACTGAGGGAAAGGGACAGTCATATGTCAGTCGCCCACATCAGTTACTACATTTTATTGGAAAAAGTAATAAATATTGAATATCTTTTAAAATATTACTTTTAAATCAAATCTGAATTACCAGAATTTAATTTTGTTTATTATCGTTATTCCTAGGTAGTTTTAACAAAAACTAGTAAGTAATTTCGAAGAATTAGCTATTCCCGTTTTTTTGGAAACGTTATCTTTGACGAAATAATGTATCGAGGTTTTTTGATTCCACTAGTGATTCTCAATTATAAAAAACTTTGTTATATCCTCAAAAGGGTTATATTAAAATTCCAGATCTTTACCTCCTATAGATTAAGAGAATGACTTGATCTAAAAAACCTTAAAAACTCATATAGCGTCTTAAGTGCGCGGTTTATAGCAACCAACAGCAGCTTTAAAAAATGATTGATAATCGTTACCGATGAATGACGGGCGGTCGACAATCGTGTTTTGTTTGTTCATTACACATAGCTACATAGCCAACATAATTATTGCACATTGTGCAGTGTGAGTAGGGTTACTAGATGAAAAAAAAAGAAAAATTAAAAAAACTGAAGAAAAAGCCTGTTTTCCATGGAAAAGTCCTGAGTTTTAATACAGTTTAAGAATTTTCTCTTTTAGTTTGCTTTACTTAAGTAAAATTAAGTGTTGAATTTTTAATGTTTAAATTGTTACCAAAAGAAGATAATTTTAAGTTTGCTAAATAAGATAATTTTAAGCTCTAACATAGATTTAAGGTAGGTCACTAATAATTATGGATCCTTTGTTGTCCGAAATAAAATATCTATTATTATTATATTATTATAAATATCTGTTGATTTTTAACTGTTTCGTTGTTAACAAAAAAAAAACTTAGTTTGGGCTACTTTAATAAATATAAAAAAAAAAGTTGTTATGTTGCATTTTATTGAAAATTCCAAGATATGCAAAGTCCGGCCGCAATCCTGTCGAAAAATCCTGAAATGTCAGGACAAATCCGGAGACATGGTAACCCTGCGTGAGTGTGTAGTGTGGAGCGATGCCGGCCCCCTGCCCGCCGCCGCGCGACCTTGCCTCTCTTACATTATACAATTTACAACCGCAACTAGATTTGTATAATGTTATAGGTATACAAAATGACATCGCTTATTACTTATTACACGGTCCTGGGGAAGCAGCCAAGTCATCATCCTAATTAGACTGAACAAGCCCACCGCTATCCCAGATTCGACCAACCTTCCGGTCACACGAACCCTTAAACCGAGAGACGCTGCAGAGGTAGCCTACAGCACTCCCGCAGCCGCAAAGCGACCGTGACGCCCCGTGAGGCGGGACGCCACAGTGTCCCATCTTCATTCTCCTCCTTCTGGGGCATGACACCACTAAAACAGCTCGCTCGCTGGATTAGCCAAAACCACATAGCTGCTCCCGTTCGGGAGTTGCGGACTCCCCTTATTTTGTGAACCCGGGCAGAAACAAAAATCAAAGAACCCCCAAATTAACCCCCAATTAGACTGAACTAACACAACTACATACAAGTACAAAATTTTAAGAAGAATATGAGATTTTGTACACAAGAAAGAATGATATTCATAGCCATCGAAAGCGGCGCCAGCGACCCCAACGTACTCAATTCAAAACTAGCTGACACAGCTAACTTTTTATCGCCTTTCTTTCTAAATTTTTGTGAATACTTATAGCCTCATACTAATATCGAAGACCTATAGCCTATCTAAGTCGTCTGGGATAGTGTAGCTTCCCAACAGTGAAAGAGTTTTCGGTGCCTACTCGATGTAAACAAACAAACACCCTCTTTATAATATTGGTATGGATTTGAACTCCCATGGTATCAGAAGAAAAATGTACTTCGTTAAAATAAAGCTTGCAAAATTATAGTCCCGATAAACAAATCATTAAATAAATATCTTCTCAAATCTTAGAGAATATGCCGAGTAAGTATGAAAAGCTATTAACTAATAGCACAATCCTTTAAGGCGGATCAACTCATACATAAAATTAAATTAAAAAAACATATTTAAAATAAAAACAAGAGATTCATGTATTATTTATTGTTATTGCGTCCCGATTCGCAGTTCCAGTAAGATGGCACTTTGCATTTTGTGAAGGTTGTTTTACCAACGGCGCAGATTTTCAGTCGATTAAAACAGAGATACTAACAGGGACACATGCGTCCTACTAAAATACCCATCACTGACGGACTGAGACTAAATACAAAATTCTACAAATTGACTTAGAATAAGTAAAGTATGGTCACTTAGAGCGGATGGATGACAGGAGATTGACAAAAGAAATATATAGAGCGGATGCGGAAGGCACGGTTAGAAGAGGTAGGCCACGGAAAACGTTCACCGACCAAATTGGTGACGTTCTGAGGAAAGGCCGCGTGAAGAGTTCTCGAAACCGACGTGCGTGTATGAAAAATCTTATGACTGTAGAAGAAGCGAAAGAAGTGTGTCAGGATCGTAGCAAGTGGAAATCAATTGTCTCTGCCTACCCCGATGGGATACAGGCGTGACGTTATGTATGTTATAAGTAAAGTATAAAAGTTATTTGAGAAATTCCGAAATAGGCGTAAGCAAGAACGTCTTGCATCCAAAAATAAATATTTAAAATATCAGCGATTCATAATTTTCATAAAGTTGATACTGATGCAAGTATTGCAACAGAAATTTAATGCACACAAACAAGTTTATAGTTTTTAGTACACAACTTTGATATCATGACAAACAAATTCGAATGAAAATAGTAAAGTTTCTGGGTAGCCATGAAGAAAAAAATCAAGCCTATAGCGCAAAAATGTTACATCCTAATTTTATTAACAATTATAGTCATGTTCAGTAACAAATTAACACGAATCAGTTACAGAAACATGAAAAGAAGAACAGACGTAGAAGAACAACGAATTCGCTCTAGGTTTACACCAGTGCGTTTTCGTCTTTCTCTGACGTTAAATTTGTTAATATATTATTTTTTTTGGGGCTCCCGTGGAGATGCAGTGCGTCGGGGATGTTTGCGGAGGCACACACTGATGACTTTTATGCCATCATTAGAAAACGCTGCGCCTCCACGCTAGCACGCCTCCGAGGGAGCACCAACGGACTCCTGAAGGTATTTATAGACAGGTGGGACTCTCCTATGCTACAGCATTGGGTGCAGCTTCACACAAAATTGTAAATAGTTTTAGCTTTAATTTATTTTTTACTAACGGGAGTTAAGTGTTTTACTAACAAGCTATGGAAACCTAGATTTCTGAAATAAATTATTGAAATTTGAATGAATTATACCTTGAGTCGTCACAGAATAATAGGTGCGTTTAGAAAGAGCCTAAAATGTGAATGAATGAAACAAAAACATAATTTGTTTCATTCAGTTTCGTTCAAGTTACATTTTAGGCTGTTTCTCATCTGTCAAAACGGCTTTAATATAATGTGAGGACTGTAACCACGTATTAGTTAGTTCGACCACAACGCGAGCTGGGGCCAAGTTTCTTAACTAAAAACGAGTGACTCGTAATTGTCTTGTTAGCGACTTAGTTAACCATTGCTGTTTTCTTTGAGCAAGCAACAGAAATTACCTTTGTTAAAGCGGCAATGGTTAACGAAATCGCTAACAAGACAATTATTACGAGTCCCTCGTTTTTAGTTAAGAAACTTGGCCCCCTGATCTGTCTCCGGTGGGTTCGTGTGCAGAGATGAACATGAAAGCGCAATTGAAAGCGCACCGTACACATAGCTATTCAACGTTTGGCTCAAAATAAAATTACACACGTTAGTCCACGTAAATGATGGTACACGCGCGCCGGCTCGCGTAACAATATAATGTAGGTTGCTGACGCAGCAGCGGTAGTTGTTGGTGTAGTTAAATAAAGTCTAATAGTTAGTTTAATCCAAAAAGGATTCCATCCCTACATCAATATCATCAATATCAATACATAGTATAAAACAAAGTCGCTTCCGGCGTCTGCTGTATGCTGAAATCTTTCAAACTACGCATCGGATTTTAATAGGTAGAGTGATTCCAGAGGAAGGTTTATAAGTATAATACATGCTCAAGATAGTAAAAGTTTAGGAGGTACGAAGTTCGCCGGGTCTACTAGTAACTAATAAGTTAATGGTTCCCAAACGACCATGTGATAGCAGGTGAAACGGCCATGGTGAAGTCGATCCCACAAAAATCGGGCATCAGGTCGTCGTCCACACCGAACCAGTAATACTACATACTATTTACATAGTTACTCATTCATCATCATTTCAGCCGTAGGACGTCCACTGCTGGACATAGGCCTCCCTCAAGGCTCTCCATCTGTACCGATCGCAGGTGGCCTGCATCCAGCGTGGACCCGCAGCCTTGCGCAGATCATCCGTCCATCTGGTCGGTGGACGCCCTACGCTGCGCTTGCCGATCCGTGGTCTCCACTCGAGAACTTTTCGGCCCCAGCGGCCATCTGTTCTGCGGGCTATATGACCTGCCCATTGCCACTTCAACGAGCTTATCCGCTTGGCTATGTCGGTGACCCTGGTTTCTCTGCGTATGTCCTCATTTCTGATTCGATCCCGCAGAGAAATCCCGAGCATAGCCCGCTCCATGGCTCGTTGAGCTACTCGGAGCCTGTTCATAAGCCCTATAGTGAAGCACCACGTTTCAGAACCGTATGTCATCACTGGCAGCAAACATTGGTTAAATACCTCGTCTTCAGGCACTGAGGAATATTGGACGAGAAGACGTTGCGTAGTTTCCCGAACGCCGCCCATCCGAGCTGGATTCGGCGATTGACCTCCTTCTCGAAGTTGGACCTACCTAACTGGATGGTTTGTCCTAGGTATACGTACTCGTCGACAACTTCGAGAACCGAGTTCCCAACCATAACTAGGGTAGGCAGAACATGGACATTAGACATGACCTTCGTCTTGTCCATGTTCATTTTAAGGCCCACCTGTTGGGAGACTCGGTTGAGGCCTTCGAGCATCGTGCTGAGTTCCTCCATCGACCTTGCCATGACTACGATGTCGTCGGCAAACCGAAGGTGAGTGATGTATTCGCCGTTAATATTGATGCCCTGCCCTTTCCATTCTAGAAGTTTGAAGGCGTCTTCTAGAGTGGCGGTGAACAGTTTCGGAGATATAACATCTCCCTGTCTCACGCCTCTGTTCAAGGGAATAGCCTTCGAATTCTGTTCCTGTACTCGGACAGACATGGTGGCGTTGCTATACAAACACTTCAGCACTTCGATGTACCGATAGTCAATCCGGAATCGTTGGAGAGATTCTAGCACCGCCCATGTTTCGACCGAATCAAAGGCCTTCTCATAGTCCACAAACGCTAGACATAGCGGCAAGTTATACTCTTCGGTCTTCTGTATAACTTGCCGCAGCGTATGTATGTGGTCTATGGTACTTTTCGGAAGCCGGCTTGTTCGGGAGGCTGGAAGTCATCAAACCTTCGTTCGAGACGATTGGCGATGATCCTGGAAAACAGCTTATAAACATGGCTCAAAAGCGAGATGGGCCTATAATTCTTCAAAAGGGTTTTATCGCCCTTCTTAAAGAAAAGCACCACCTCACTTCTGTTCCATGCTTCAGGCGTGGTCCCTTCGAGTAGGACAGAATTAAAGAGCCTCTGAAGGACTTTGAGTACCGGTGTTCCACCCGCTTTCAGAAGCTCTGACGTGATTCCATCCTCACCCGGTGCCTTGTTGTTTTTAAGCAGTTTCACATAGTTACTACGTAAGTAATACTCTCAAGCCTAAAACTACTAAGCAGCTTAATAAAAACTAGTCGACCCGGCGAACTACGTACCGCCCAAACTATAAGTACTTTGTGCATTTATTATACTTATAAACCTACCTCTTGAATCACTCTATCTATGAAAAAAAACCGCATCAAAATCCGTTGCGAGGTTTTAAAGATTTTAGCATACATGGAGACAGACGCGGGAAGTGACTTTATTTTATACTATGTATTGATTTCATCCCCAATTTAACACCTTACTACATTATTATCCTCAAATAAGGGCCGTAGGTGGCCATCGTGATTTCAACAGAGGTGATCCCTTTGCAGTTAGCAGGGCTTTGACTTTAGCGCTTAATCTTAGGGCCCAAGCGCACAACAGAAAACTTTGAGCACGTCGCGTGCTAGGCTACGTTCTCTCTCTTTGCCTGGCCCTTTCCCATTTTATTTGGGGTCGGCCCTCCGTATCATGCGTCTCCAGGAAGCTCTGTCCTGGGTCGTCTCTTTATTGATTTGGGCTTCTTTGAGGTTCTTATTTACTACGGACATCCATTTGATTCAGGGTCTTCCTCGTCCTCGGGGTTTAGTTTCAATATCAAGCACTTTTCTGGTCATGTGGTCTGATGGTCGCCTCATAACGTGTCCATACCACCGCAGACGGCTCTCCTGTAGTTTCTCAGGGATAGGTCTCACTTTGAAGGTGCCTCTAATGTGTGTGTTTCTGACGTGATCCAACCTAGTTACACCACCTGCCCACCTAAGCATCTTCATCTCTGCTCAGTGTAGTTGGTGTTCATGTTGCTTTTTGAGTGGCCAGCACTCGGCTCCGTATGTCATGGCCGGCCGGACAGCTGCTCTGTATACTCGTCCCTTTATGCGAACTGGCATTCGGCTGTCGCATAACACGCCAGAAAGTTCTCTCCATTTCAACCATCCAGTATTTATGCGATGGGTGACATCAGTGTCAATTGACCCATCTTTACTGATGATTGACCCGAGGTACTTGAAATGGTCCTCTTCCTTTAGTTGGGTGTTTTGCAGGCAGGTGGTGTGTTTGCTGTGGACTCCACTAAAGTTGCAGTGCATATACTCGGTCTTCTCTCTGCTTATTCGCAGACCTGATGCTTCCAGAGCTTCTCTCCACCTTTCTAACATTTGCTGTAAGTTGTTCACATCTTCGCTAATGATGAAGACGTCGTCCGCATATAGGATGTCCCATGGCGGCGATCGTTGCACATTTGAGGTGAGATGGTTCATTACAATATTAAACAGCAGAGGACTGAGTGCGGAACCTTGGTGCACACCAACCTTAACATCAAACTCATCGCTTGTCCCGGCCGGACTTCGCACTTTGGTTGATACTTGGTGGTACATATCTTTGACAATCATTATGTATTGCTCAGGGACACTTTGTGCCCTTAGAGCGTGCCAAATTAAGTCTCTCGGTACCCGGTCGAAGGCTTTCTCCAGGTCGATGAATATCATGTGAAGGTCTGTTTTGTTCTCTCTGTACTTTTCCATCAGCGTTCTGACCGAATGTATGGCATCAGTTGTGGATCTACCGGCGACGAATCCGCATTGGTTTTCAGTGACGCTAGTTATTTCAAGTAGCCTTTTGTTTATGACTCTTTCCCATATTTTGAAGGAATGTGAAATTAACTTTATAGCTCTGTAATTGCCGCAGAGTCTTATATCACCTTTGTTTTTATAGAAAGGGATAAGGAAGCTTTTTCGCCATTCGTCGGGAATTCCATCAGTCAGGAACTTATTGAAAAGTATCGTCAGGAATACTACGCCGGTCTCACCTATTCGTTTCCAGAATTCAGCAGGGATATCGTCAGGGCCAGAGGCTTTGTTGTTTGCCATTCGTTGGATTGCCACAGTTATTTCTTCAGGCCTTCCTTATACATGGGATAGGGCCTTCTGTAGCAGGGATATCTTGTAGTGCCTCACTAGGGAATACCTCATTTAGTAATTCTGTGTAGTATTCTTTCCAGCGGTCTCTGATGTCTTTGTTGGATGTTAGAAGTTTTCCTTGTCCGTTTTTGATGAATCTATTTGTGGCAGTATCCCTACTTCTTTGGTGTTTGCGCTTTGCCAACTTAAAGATTTCTTTATCGTTGCTAAAGCTAGCGTGCTAGGCTACGGTAAGACTTTTTATCTTGTCGTATGTGAAACGTGTTTAAATGAAACGTATAGAATGAAAGATTCGTAATATCACCTAGAAACATAATTTTATTGTAATAGATAGGAGTGTGCGTTGCGTCGATGGACCGTTTCGGTCGGCCGTTTTATGCTCTGCGACTGTGCGACCATTTTAAAATAATAATAATATAACACATCACACTCAGAGCCCCGAACTAGGAAGAACCTGTATATAGGCTGCCCGAAACACACACACAGAGACGAACATTACACCCAGACCGGAAACAAATATCGATATTCATCATATCAAAATTCGCCCCACCCGGGAATCGAACCCGGGTGCAAACGCTTACTCAGTTCACATCACTGCCAACTGAGCCACTGAGCAGTTTATGCGGCATACAAACCAGGCTACGTGGTGGGCTGCTTTCAAAACAGTCGACATCGGCTAGGACGTGTCCTTCGGTCAACTTCAAACCGGCCGCAGCTGCAACCGTTTCGTCGACTAGTTTTGGTTAACAAAGAAACAGCTGCGTTTCGTTAACGCAATATTTCGCGACGACAGACTACTAGTAATTAAGGGGCATAATGGTGCGAAACTAGCGCCACTTCGTTAAATAATTGATATCTTCTAACCTTGGCCGAAATCAAAAATATGCGCCTTTGACTCCCTAGATAATCTTGCTACCGTGTAAGCCCTTGATAGATGATTGCAATAGTTGCTCAGACGAAACAGACACGAGTTCACGACCGGTGGAAGCAATAACGACAGATTAATCAATAACATACGCATCTTACTGCTCAGAGCTAATAACCCTAAGTACATAGGTAGACTCGTGTCAAAGAAAGCCTTCACGTTCACGAGTGAACACCCACACAGAGACAAACTTCGATATACATCAAAGCAGATTGCTTTACAAACAAATAAACATATACTAAGATAAAGATCGACCTGAAGATCACTGGAGAGCAACTTGCATTTAGGGTAGATTTAAGGAGACCTTCACTCAGCTGCAGCAAAAATATAAAAAATATAGTTGCTTGTATGCTTTTTACTAAATTACAAGAAAAGAATGTACTCTTGATTTGAGATTTCTAGCAATTGAGTGATCTGTTTTTGCTCAGAAATATTAACATTGAATGTTAACATTCGTTTATGTTAACATAAAAAAAAATAAAGTATGATAACTAAAAAAAAAGAACCTAATCTTGACGTAACTTTCTATTATACCGTCAAACGCTTGACTACCCTGAAACGCATTTAAACTATGCACAGTTTATGTGCGCACGACGTGGTGAGGTTTAAATGAAATTGCAATAGAAATAAGAATTACAATTAATACTAAAACACGCAGAGAATGCTGCCTCAAAAAATAATAAACAAGCAAATGAATTAGGTACAATAGGCACCCCGCCACGAGCTGGCTTCTAACTAGCTCCTAATCCTAACGCACCCATATCAAAACGCGACCAAAGAGCTAAATATTGTCACCTAATAAACGAATTAATCAATTTCACTTGCTGGATTAATTGCTTCACGCCCTAAATGTCTTTTGAATTAATCATATTGTATCTTTCTGCCTACATCTAAGGCCTACACACATTTAGTCTGGCTAGACTGATATTTTGTTTGGTGGTGAGGTGACTGCAAAGATTCTGAGTAGTTTCCCCACCTCACTGGGTGGCTGCGGTACTATTACGGCCAAATTTGCTTTTCGTCCTCTAGAGTGTCAAAGTCAAAACAAAAAAAAAACGCGAAGAGGATGAAAAGCAATATTTAAAAAGCTCCCGTATGTAAATAGAGACAGGCGTGGTATCGGTTTAAATTTCACAAAAAAAAATACAGGTTTACAAGTGTAGCACTATGTTTCTGTACCTATGTTAAAAAGTTATTCTAACACCATAATGGTTAACTATAAACATGTATAATAAATTCTAAAAACACATCAAAAAAATCTAAATAAAAAAATTCTTTATTCAATATAGGATGCAAGATATCACTTATTGAAAGTCAATTTGACTACATCTAATCTAATTGCTATTGATACCTTATTTGGTAAAGTATCCTATACTGTGAGAGGCGAGGTAGTTCAGGGTGCCCACCAATTGGCTCGGGCAAACAAATGCTTGCCTTGCCTTACAACAATGGTCGCTTGGAGAGGCCCCCAAACGTGCCCTCCTCTGTCAAATGATTCTAGTACTAAAAATGTTGAAGCATTTCAGTATTCTACTGACGTGCGTTTATGACGATTACATATTGTAATGTCTGGCAAATGGCAAATGTTATCGCGTTATCGCTCACACATCGCAGTCACTGTTATAACACCTCTGTAAACCATTTAAAGCCTATGTTAAATCATTTTTGGATTCAAGTAATGCTGAACTAGTCTCCCGTAATGAACCCTTATACATTTAACTAATCAGAGTTTTTAACCAGAATTGAATTTTTCTTTAGGAGACTATCAAATTTATGACTGAACTTGATTACTTTTTCTTAGAATTGCAATTGCTATCTTGTTAATTTAAAATAAGAAACTCCGGGCCCAGGCCAAAATAGACGGATGTTTTAAGTCTAACGTGATTTATGTATCTGTGCATATATCTGTCTGTTGTATATTGTAGCTCATGAACTGACTAACCATTTTTGGTTTAGTTTTTTATTTACGTATCATTGATGATTTTATCCTGAATGTTATTTAGCTTTGTTTAATGACAATCTGTTCAGCCGTTTGGAGATCCAGCTCTTTTCTAGTTGATGAGGGTATCACTAAACTAACTTCCTTATGTCCGATAGATTCAAAATTTGGTATCAACAACAATACTTCAATGATAACACAAATGACAAAGTAACAATACTTCAATGATATTGAAAGTACCTATATGGTAAGGTTACCATGACTTGTTATAGTGAGGTCGAGGGATTTTTAAAATTTATCGTTACAGAAATCAAAGAAAATACATTGAGGGGGCAGAAAAGCAGCAAAATTAACATTAGTGAATAATATGTGAAATAAAGTTGCCAATTTGTCTATTACTTTAATTTTAACAAAACGCATGCTTAGTCTGAAAATTAATTCGGAACTTTATCTTCGTTTACCATTAGTATTAGATAGAACAGAATTAAGACGATTAATAGATTTACATTTGTATTTTGATACAAACAAAAGATTATCTGTTAGAAGAACTTTTATTTTTTCAATAAAAATATAACAGGTAGAAGTTTGAGACAACTTTTTCAATTAAATCACCAATTAAAATGTGTTGTTTCCAATTTGGCTAACGAGCGGGAGGACGGCCTGCTGGCTGTATTACAGTTCACAGTCACCGGGTAGCATCGACACGGGGCTTACTGACCATAGCTTGAAGCTTATCGGTCGTACGTCCGTCTGTCACGCATCTAGCTCGCTAATAGAGAATGTAGAATAAACAATCAACCAAATCAAATAATTCTTTATTCAATACGAGCTTTCCCGGCTTACTTCGTTACGCTATAGAATATAAGATACTACAAAAGAGTTGGCTTTATAGACTATGTTCTTTTGACTGCCCAGAATGGCCGAATTAAAAACAAACAACAACAACAAACCACCTGTCAAAATATGTAAACAACGGAAAAAATATTGCACCTTGGGTTACATTATTTGAGTTTAGGTAAGGATCCCTATTTTTTTTTGAAAATCTAATATAGCCTATGACACTCGGGGTTAATGTAGCTTCCTGCCAGTGAAAGAATTTTTCAAATCGGTTCCGTATTTCCGGAGCCTATTCGTTACAAACAAACAAATCTTTCCTCTTTATAATATTGGTATAAATAGGATAAAAGATATCACTTATTGAAAGTCAATTAGACTACATCTAATCTAATCGCTATTTATACCTTATTTGGTAAAGTATCCTATACTGCTAGAGGCGAGGTAGTTCAGGGTGCCCACCAATTGGCTCAGGCAAATCAAATCAACTATGCAACAGATTTTGATGCGGTTATTTTTAATTGATAGTGATTCAATAGGAAGGTTTATAAGTCCCTATAATACATGCACTACATAATTATAGATCAGGCAGTACGAAGTTCGCCGGGTCGACTAGTAAAAAATTAATAATATAATAGGTGTCGACCCGGCGAACTTCGTACCGCCTAACCTTTTACTATCTTGTGCATGTATTATACTTATAAACCTTCCTCTTGAATCATTCTATTTATTTAAAAAAAACCTATCAAAATCCGTTACATAGGGATAGACGCGGGAAGAAACTTAATTTTAAATCAATATATATAAAACTCTTCCGTTACTGACTGACTGACTGACTGACAGACAACGCAGAGCCGAAACTACTGGGCGTACAAAGCTGAAATTTGGCATGTAGGTTCCTTGGGGAGTGTACGTGAGCACTAAGAAGGGATTTCCTAAAATTCCCACAAGAACGGGAATAAACGGGATTTTAGTGTTTATGAGAAACCTGCGCGGGTGAGACCGCGGGGCAGCCTCTAGTCAATATATATAAACTCTTCCGTTACTGACTGACTGACTGACAGACAACGCAGAGCCGAAACTACAGGGCGTAGAAAGCTGAAATTTGGCACGTGAGTTCCTTAGGGAGTGTAGGTGAGGACTAAGAAAGGATTTCCCGAAATTCCCACGGGAACGGTAAAAAACCGTTTTGTGTTTATGAGAAAGCTGCGCGGGTGAGACGGCGGGGCAGCCTCTTTTTGTTAGGTATGTTAGGTAGGTATGTTTTGATTGGATGGGTCATGCTGAAGACGGGTCATTACGTATTACGGATTAATATAATAGTTAACATGTCTAGATGGAATTATAATGTTTACTATAATTTAATATAAATTGACGTTTAATTACTGTCCGCTCTCGGAGCAAGAGCTCGACATCATCAATCGTCAGTTTTTAGGGGGGGGCCTCTCCAGGCGACTATTGTCGTAAGGCAAGGCAAACATTTGTTTACCTGAGCCAATTGGTGGGCACCCTGAACTACCTCGCCTCTCACAGTATAGGATACTTTACAGGTATCAATAGCAATTAGATTAGATGTAGTCTAATTGACTTTCAATAAGTAATATCTTGTATCCTATATTGAATAAATAATTATTTGATTTGATTTTTCTAAAGGGAGTCCTGTCCACATACGTTTTGGATGGCATTTTATTTGAAAAGCTACCTCAAGATTTTACGAAAAACCCTTTTGGCTTTTCACGGCTTAAATCACATTTTCATAATTTATTTAAAAAAAGAGAGACCCGATGTCAACAAATTGACACATACATAGACTAAGAACTTCCTATTTTCTAAAGTCGGTTAAAATAGGTTCTAAAACCTTCTCCTGTATGTAACAAACACTTATTGTCACAGTTTCCACGTTCAGTACTCACGGTCAGTGTCAACATTTTGAAAGGAAGGCAGTATTTGAAAAGCTACCTCAAGTGGAAAACCCTATCGCCTTCCGCGGTTCCATCACAACTTTAGCTACACAGATCGGCTTTCTGGCTTCACCAAGCCAGCGGTGTACTCACGGGCGGCAGTGCGGCGGCGGCGGCAGTTGGTAGGGCTCCGGGAAGTGCGGCGGCGGCTGCAGCTCGTGCAGATGTCGGTACAGGTCGTACTCTCGCGCCATGCTGCCTTCTAATGCCGCCTAATGTCGCCTAATGCCGGCGGGTGCCGCCGCCACGCCCCGCCCACCGGGCGCCACGCCCCCGACCCCCGACAATACGCGGCTCTTTCACTCTACACTGTCACATCGCTTGAGTTTTGAAGACCGTAAAAGTTTCCTTTCGCAACAATAAAATCAACCCTTACTTAAAAAAAAGAACACAGTCAAGCCTTCGAATCAAAAACTTCGCAATCAATTTTGAAAGGGTTGCAAAATACAAAAAAATAAAAGATTAGGGATCCTTTTGCGGGATGGCACACGAAAACCGTAGGGCGGATGCGGCGCAGCCAGGACGCGACGTGACGGAGGAAAGTGCATCGCAACACTGCGACCTTGCGGACGGCGGGTGGCGGCGGCGGCGGCAGCTAGGGCTCCGCGTGCACGCGCACATTGCGCGCTCACTGCGAACCGGCCACGACGGGTGAGGAGGCCAGCACGCCGTCGACAGCGACCCTGCTGCACTATCGCCGGCTAGTTCTTTACACGTGCCGCATCTCGTAAGTGCAGCGACGACGTAATCTTATGCAATTGCTTATGAGTAAACTGTATCGCCTAGCACTCGCGTGAACAGGACACTGCACATTAAAGTTTTATAAAGCCATTTTTCTGCGACATGGACGAGCTATCCAATCCAAACGATACTGAAGACACGCGTCTGTCACTATCACAACAAAATATTGAAATCTTAGGTATAAAATCTCAATTTCGAAAATCCAATTTCAGAATTAAAAAAATATCAATATCTATCATGAAATCAGGTGTTAGATAATGAGATAAAGCGTGATAGAATGGTCAAGGAAGAAACGGAGATTAATTAGTAATCCGAGACCTCGTCACCCGAGACCCCGACCGGTCACTCTCAGTAGACGACCGACTGGGAAGAAAGTCACCCGAACTAACCCGAGTAATAATACTGTATTAAACAAAAATGTTTGTCTACATTTGTAGTTTCGGTTCGGTAGTTCGTTGACTCGTCTGACGGTGCAACTAGTGTCAACTGCGCAGTCAGCATCACCCTACTATTGCGCGATTTTTATAAGGAGTAGGAAATTTAGTATTTCGCATACCTATTCGATTTAAATAACAAAATAATATGAACGCCATGTTCATACGTGAACTCTGTTATTATTGTTATCTCAGTAGATTAACAGTATTATTACGATCTCAAGTTTAATGATTTGAAAAGCCCAAGAATTTCCAAAAAAAAAAAAAAACAGGGTACTGAAATCGTAATTTAATGCGCGCAGAAATAACTACTAACACTACAAAATTAACTTCCTCTAACAAACTAATAGAGAGATTAAATCATGATATCTAACTAGGTTAATATTTGTATGGCTTGCTTGCTTGCTCACTAAGCCGCAGCGGCGGAGGGAAGCCCTGCGGTGGAGCGAGTCCACTTGCCAAGGGAGCGAAACTTTGGGGAAATTTGCCAAGTCGAGTGGCCCGTAAACACGGAAACTTGTGAAATTGCCTGACCCGTGGAGAGTTGGGCATTTTGGCCCACGTGACGGCAGGGCGGCGTGGGCGGGTGGCGCAACAGGTGCCATACAGCCTACATCTCCCCCCACTGCTAACTAACCGCCCTATGCCTCGCACATCTTCCTTGATTGTAGGTAATTCATAACAAAAATTCATTTTATCAACTATGTAACCTTTTTAGGCGACCCGGCGAACTTCGTACCGCCTTACCTATTACTATGTTGTGCATGTATGATACATATAAACCTTCCTCTTGAATCACTCTATCTTTTAAAAAAAACGCGTCAAAATCCGAACCATTGTTTTAAAGATATAAGCATACATAGGGACAGACGCGGGAAACGACTTTGTTTTATACTATGTATATGTATTGATGATATTGATATTGATGTAGTAGCCGTTTTAGGGTTACATAGTCAAACTGTTTGACTGGTTACCTTGTTTGTTTGACTTAAACAAACAAGATTACCATTCATCTGCTGTTCCTCATGTCACAAAGGTTTACTAAGAAAATAAACTATTGAAGTTACTTTACTATTAAAATCTGTACACATTGTAAGTATGGCAGGTTCCCGTCCCGCTTCTTGCGAAAGATATCTCGACACACGGGTGTGAAAATAAAAGTATCGCGGAGGTCTGCTTCTGAAGGTACAGTTGAAGGGAAAATTGTGTTACACCTCTTCGCGCTACCTCACAAACTGTAAAGCTATTTCAAAATTGGCAAACAACAGAAGGACACCGACTGTTTTGTCATTGACTATCTATTATAGTTGTTTAAATAACAGTATAATATTCAAACGGCAGCGGCAGAAGGTTCCGACGGCCGCGTGCGCGTGACAGCGCCCCCCGCGGCGGCGGCGGCGGAGGGAATCTATCGGATGTTTCAATAACTCTAGGGAATAAACACCTCAATACGAACGATTCACACAGTAAACGAGTTTGAGATGCAAACTGGCCATAAATTTACTTAACGTTCTGCGCTGCAAATTCTTCAACACAGTGAGCATACGCCCGACCCCCGCTCGACAAAGTATGAGACGGCCAGAGCCAGGATAATCTGTAGATCAAACTTGGGCATCAAATCTTGGAGCGCAAGTATGGTTCGCGGTGTCGGTTCTTTTATACTTCAATGGCTGCAGCCACCCGCCGTCATTTGAATAAGGTACATTTTGAGCGCTAATGAGCCAGCGTCAACCAGCTTCCTTTATGTGGAGGTTACAAGCGCTGCTTTCTATGTGTAAACAGCCATACACAGGCTGGCTGGATGCGGAGTCGGAGGCTCAGAAGAAGCGTGATGCAACCTGTGTGAGTTTAGATTTACCTGGCATTGTGCCGATAGCGCGTCATAAGACGCGGCCGCCGCCGCCGCCGCGGGGCGCCTCACCTGCAACAAGAGAGCGCACTCAAATCTGGAGACCACCAGCTAGCCTAGCTGTGGCTACCACACACATAACATATTTTATCTAGAAATTGCAAACAAAAAAAGTATTATTTTAAGCATAGTAATAGATATAGAGAAACGCGCGTTGGGGTCGTGGGTGTAAGGGGCAGGGGCAGGAGACACTCTTCAAACGGGCCCGAGATGGGCGGCGGCACAGCTTGTGGCACTGCGCCCCCCCAGTTCCACAGGCGAGCCGGGAAAGGAACAGGCCCTCCTCGAGCACGAAGCTGTATGGCAGTTGAGCTTAGGAAGGACTCTGGACGCTGATAATCTATAGTTCCCGGGTCCTTCCCAAAATTACCAAAAGGACACCAGGGGTTTTAGTGGGCGCGAGCCCCAAATACCCTCGGGGGAGCGTCGGGAAATACGATAGGCATTTCCCCTCGTTATTAAAAAAAAAAACTTATTCCGACGGCTAGATAGTGCTGACTGCTGAAGGTCCAATCTTGTGATATAATTATAGGTACTGGATTTGGTTGCGTAGTTCCGGAGATAACCCCCCCCTTATCTCAACTTATAAACTTAAAAATGTCACCCTTTTATAACATACTAGCTGACCCGGCGAACTTCGTATCGCCCAATCTTTTAGTATGTTGTGCATGTATTAAACTTATAAACCTTCGTCTTGAATCTCTCTATTTATTAAAAAAAACCTCATTCAAATCCGTTGTATAGTTTTAAAGATTTAAACATACATAGGGACAGACGCGGGAATCGACTTTATTTTATACTATGTATTGATTGATGATATTGAAGTAAAGATATATACGAGCGCCAAGGAAAATATAAAGGAACATTATATTGTCGTTGTCGATTGATAAGATAATCACACTAATATTATAAAACAAAAGTCTGTGTATGTTTCTTAATTCTTCACGTCTAAACGGCTGGAGCGATTTCAATGAAATTAGGCACGGAGGTAGCTGATATTCTGGATAACACATAGGCTACTTTTTATTGCGTTTATAAATCGCGGGTAAGACTGCGGGGCACAGGTTGCAATTATTAAATTCGCTTAGCCAAAGGTAATCTATACCAATATTATAAAGTGGAAAGATTTGTTTGTTTGTAACGAATAGGCTCCAGAAATACTGAACCGATTTGAAAAATTATTTCACTGGTAGGAAGCTACATTAACCCCGAGTGTCATAAGCTATATTAGATTTTCAAAAAATAAACGGATCCTTACCTAAACTCAAATAATGTAACCCAAGGTGCAATATTTTTTGCGTTGTTTACATATTTTGACAGGTGGTTTGTTGTTGTTGTTTGTTTTTTATTCGGCCATTCGGGGCAGTCAAAGAACATAGTCTATAGAGCTAAGTCTTTTGTAGTATCTTATATTCTATGGCGTAACGAAGTAAGCCGGGAAAGCTCGTATGGAATAAGCATATTTGCCAAAGCAAGCGCATCGCGCATAAGATTATAATGACGCACAATCCCGCGAGGAAGCGCAAAGCAATTAGCAGCAGAGCCTCTGATCTTTCCGTATGGAAAACATTCCATCGTAAGATCAATCAATCATAAATCAAATTGCACAACAATTAATGTCACCTACACTACAGTAACGCATGTAGCATGTGTACAGGAGGTCAAGTTTCTTAACTAAAAACGATCGATTTGTAACTGTCTTGTTAGCGAGTTCGTTAACCATTGCTGTTTTCCTTAGGCGTGCAGCAGACACCTACTTTGTTCAAGCGACGTTGTCAATCAAATATCAGTCAAATAAATCTTTATTCAATATAGGATATAAGATATCACTTATTGAAAGTCAATAAGACTACATATAATCTAATCGCTATTGATACCTTATTTGGTAAAGTATCCTATACTGTGAGAGGCGAGGTAGTTCAGGGTGCCCACCAATTGGCTCAGGCAAACAAATGTTTGGATTGCCTTACGACAATAGTTGCCTGGAGAGGCCCCCAAACGAGCCCTCCTCTGTCAAATGATTCTACTCCGTGTTGTTGTTTGTCGATCGTTTTTAGTTAAGAAAGTTGACCCCCTGTATCGCGTAAATTGCAGCGTGATAATAGTCAAGTTAAAAAGTAAATATTTCGCAACGACAAAGGTATAAAATCGCTATGTACATAACACAATACATTATTACAGATACAACACATATGTAAGTAATAGAAGAATCTAAAATTATAGCCGGCAGCCGGGCATAGCTGCAGCTCATACATTAGTCATACAATAATTTTATTATTCAACATGCCTCTATGCACCGGCAGCCTTGGTACCAATTTATGACAGCTATAATAAATTATACATTTTATTTTCAGTCTGAAATAAATGTTCTGACAAAATATTGGTTTTGACTGCGGGGCGGCGACGAAGGAGCGGGACGGGCGGTGCAGGCAGGCTGCACTAATCGGCACGCAGTCAGTTCGTTATCTGGCGATTATGCTCGTTACCGCGGCGGGCAGGCAGCGGGGAAGCGGGGCAGCGGCAAGGATTATTTCAAACCGCAAACCATTTTTACTGGCAGATCTTTTTTTTAAATGTAGCCTACTATATACTCTGAATTCGCACCTTGTCATAAAAAACAAGCTGTCCCGTCGAAATTAGTATCGCGCCTTAGAATTTTATATGGAAAATTTAATTTGTCGTTTTCTTTTTAATTTTCTTTTTAATTTTTCCAATTTTCTCACCTTTTGAACCTTCCCTGAACTAGTGGACTACTACGAACATTTCAAAACCAAAATCAGCTAAATCGGCCCGGCCATTCTCGAGCTTTAGCGAGACTAACGAACCACGATTAATTTTTATAAAGATAGTAGATATAGTAGAAGTAGATAGTAAATAGTTGTTTAAACCGTGGTGACGGATCATATACCATCTAACCGTCTTATTCATAAAGATATGATGAGGTCTACTTCGTTGGTTTGTTGTATGGTAAATACGTGACATCCAGTCTAAAATGACATACGTCGAATAACTAAAATGCTCTTTAACTTTTTATGAATAAGAGGGTAAGAAGCGGTGGTGGCCCTCGGCTGTAATACATGGGTCGTGGATGGAACCGTGAACAGTGGCGGTCTAAGACGGCGTAACACTTCCGGTTTTTCTGTATTGCAAAATAGCTATTTGATCTTT
Organism: Euspilapteryx auroguttella; assembly: GCA_951802225.1. Taxonomy (NCBI): domain Eukaryota; kingdom Metazoa; phylum Arthropoda; class Insecta; order Lepidoptera; family Gracillariidae; genus Euspilapteryx; species Euspilapteryx auroguttella. Next base: position 21,966,470 of record OX637641.1, on the reverse strand, counting down.
GGTATTGCAGTCACAGTTGATTACGCCGTCCTAGACCGCTACTGAACTAAGTAAACCTTTTGAATTTATCTCTGCCTAAGTCATCGTCATAATCTCAGCCGAAAGCCGTCCAGTGCTGGTCACAGGCCTCCCCAGATGCATGCGGGGCATGCTGCGATTCAATCAAACGTAAAGCAATGTATGAGACCGTTTACAATGGTCAATGCGGGCGCCGCCGTCGTCGCGTGCACTGTCGCGCGCAACGCGTCGCGTCTCCCTTAATGAGGCCTGAGTCTTTAGGTGAGCGGATAGAATAGATAGGTACTTAAAGTGTCTCAAAACAAATTCTTAAACATCGTCAGATAGGCCACGATAGCATATCTGCATCCTTTCATATTTGGCTATGTGAACTTGGCACCCGAGATTGAGAAATTTTGTTATTATACCTTTATTCCCATAGATAAACGTTTGTAGTTGATTGTAGTAAAAAAAATTTTTTTTGTAGTTGGACAGAAAAAAAATTATAGCACTTTGAAAAAATCGCGTCCCCCCGATTTACGGAAACTCAAATTTTGTCTTCGATTCATGAAAAGAATCGTTAGTAGTTGATTGTAGTGAAAATCATTTCGTTTGTAGTTGAAAAAAAAAATTTTTTTTTGTGAACTTGGCACCCGACAAACTTTTTTTTTTTTTTTTTTTTTTCGATTCTAATACCTTATAGGACGTAGTTGATTGTAGTGATTTTCTTTTCGTTTGTAGTATCTTAAAAAAAATAAAAAAAAAAGTTTTTCGTTTGAAGTAAAGTAAATTTTGTTTGTAGTGACGTTCAATTCGTTTGTAGTAACTTATTCTCGTTTGTAGTGAGCTTTAAATCATTTGTAGTAACTGTTTTTCGTTTGTAGTGACGTTAATTTCGTTTGTAGTTAGCTTTAAATCGTTTGAAGTAATTGATTTTCGTTTGTAGTGACGTTAATATCGTTTGTAGTAACTTACTTTCGTTTGTTGTGAGGTTAAATTCGTTTGTAGTAACTTACTTTCGTTTGTAGTGACGTTAATTTCGTTTGTAGTTACCTATTTTCGTTTGTAGTGAGCTTTAAATCGTTTGTAGTAACTTACTTTCGTTTGTTGTGAGGTTAAATTCGTTTGTAGTAACTTACTTTCGTTTGTAGTGACGTTAATTTCGTTTGTAGTTACCTATTTTCGTTTGTAGTGAGCTTTAAATCGTTTGTAGTAACTTACTTTCGTTTGTAGTGAGGTTAAATTCGTTTGTAGTAACTTATTTTCGTTTGTAGTGAGCTTTAAATCGTTTGTAGTTACTTACTTTCGTTTGTAGTGACGTTAAATTCGTTTGTAGTAACTTACTTTCGTTTGTAGTGAGGTTAAATTCGTTTGTAGTAACTAATTTTCGTTTGTAGTGAGCTTTAAATCGTTTGTAGTAACTTACTTTCGTTTGTAGTGAGGTTAAATTCGTTTGTAGTAACTTATTTTCGTTTGTAGTGAGCTTTAAATCGTTTGTAGTAACTTACTTTCGTTTGTAGTGAGGTTAAATTCGTTTGTAGTAACTTATTTTCGTTTGTAGTGAGCTTTAAATCGTTTGTAGTAACTTACTATCGTTTGTAGTGAGGTTAAATTCGTTTGTAGTAACTTATTTTCGTTTGTAGTGAGCTTTAAAACGTTTGTAGTCACTTACTTTCGTTTGTAGTGAAGATAATTTCGTTTGTAGTAACTGATTTTCGTTTGTAGTGACGTTAAATTCGTTTGAAGTAACTTACTTTCGTTTGTAGTGACGTTAATTTCGTTTGTAGTTACCTATTTTCGTTTGTAGTGAGCTTTAAATCGTTTGTAGTGAGGTTAAATTCGTTTGTAGTAACTTATTTTCGTTTGTAGTGAGCTTTAAATCGTTTGTAGTAACTTACTTTCGTTTGTAGTGACGTTAATTTCGTTTGTAGTTACCTATTTTCGTTTGTAGTGAGCTTTAAATCGTTTGTAGTAACTTACTATCGTTTGTAGTGAGGTTAAATTCTTTTGTAGTAACTTATTTTCGTTTGTAGTGAGCTTTAAATCGTTTTTAGTAACTAACTTTCGTTTGTAGTGAGGATAAGTTCGTTTGTAGTAACTTATTTTCGTTTGTAGTGACGTTAAATTCGTTTGTAGTAACTTATTTTCGTTTGTAGTGAGCTTTAAATCGTTTGTAGTAACTTATTTTCGTTTGTAGTGAGCTTTAAATCGTTTGTAGTAACTTACTTTCGTTTGTAGTGAGGTTAAATTCGTTTGTAGTAACTTATTTTCGTTTGTAGTGACGTTAAATTCGTTTGTAGTAACTTATTTTCGTTTGTAGTGAGCTTTAATTCGTTTGTAGTAACTTATTTTCGTTTGTAGTGAGGTTAAATTCGTTTGTAGTAACTTATTTTCGTTTGTAGTGAGCTTTAAATCGTTTGTAGTAACTTACTATCGTTTGTAGTGAGGTTAAATTCGTTTGTAGTAACTCATTTTCGTTTGTAGTGAGCTTTAAATCGTTTGTAGTAACTTACTTTCGTTTGTAGTGAGGTTAAATTCGTTTGTAGTAACTTATTTTCGTTTGTAGTGAGCTTTAAATCGTTTGTAGTAACTTACTTTCGTTTGTAGTGAGGTTAAATTCGTTTGTAGTAACTTATTTTCGTTTGTAGTGAGCTTTAAATCGTTTGTAGTAACTTACTTTCGTTTGTAGTGAGGTTAAATTCGTTTATAGTAACTTATTTTCGTTTGTAGTGACGTTAAATTCGTTTGTAGTAACTTATTTTCGTTTGAAGTTAGGTAAAATTCGTTTGTAGTAACTTATTTTAGTTTGTAGTGAGCTTTAATTCGTTTGTAGTAACTAACTTTCGTTTTTAGTGAGCTTTAAATCGTTTAAAGTAACTTATTTTCGTTTGTAGTGAGGTAAAATTCGTTTATAGTCACTTATTTTCGTTTGTAGTGAGGTTAAATTCGTTTGTAGTAACTTACTTTCGTTTGTAGTGAGCTTTAAATCGTTTGTAGTAACTTACTTTCGTTTGTAGTGAGGTTAATTTCGTTTGTAGTTACCTATTTTCGTTTGTAGTGAGCTTTAAATCGTTTGTAGTAACTTACTTTCGTTTGTAGTGAGGTTAAATTCGTTTGTAGTTACCTATTTTCGTTTGTAGTAAGCTTTAAATCGTTTGTAGTAACTTACTTTCGTTTGTAGTGAAGATAATTTCGTTTGTAGTAACTGATTTTCGTTTGTAGTGACGTTAAATTCGTTTGAAGTAACTTACTTTCGTTTGTAGTGACGTTAATTTCGTTTGTAGTTACCTATTTTCGTTTGTAGTGAGCTTTAAATCGTTTGTAGTTACTTACTTTCGTTTGTAGTGTGGTTAAATTCGTTTGTAGTAACTTATTTTCGTTTGTAGTGAGCTTTAAATCGTTTGTAGTAACTTATTTTCGTTTGTAGTGAGGTTAAATTCGTTTGTAGTAACTTATTTTCGTTTGTAGTGAGCTTTAAATCGTTTGTAGTAACTTACTTTCGTTTGTAGTGACGTTAATTTCGTTTGTAGTTACCTATTTTCGTTTGTAGTGAGCTTTAAATCGTTTGTAGTAACTTACTTTCGTTTGTAGTGAGGTTAAATTCGTTTGTAGTAACTTATTTTCGTTTGTAGTGAGCTTTAAATCGTTTGTAGTTACTTACTTTCGTTTGTAGTGACGTTAAATTCGTTTGTAGTAACTTACTTTCGTTTGTAGTGAGGTTAAATTCGTTTGTAGTAACTAATTTTCGTTTGTAGTGAGCTTTAAATCGTTTGTAGTAACTTACTTTCGTTTGTAGTGAGGTTAAATTCGTTTGTAGTAACTTATTTTCGTTTGTAGTGAGCTTTAAATCGTTTGTAGTAACTTACTTTCGTTTGTAGTGAGGTTAATTTCTTTTGTAGTAACTTATTTTCGTTTGTAGTGAGCTTTAAATCGTTTGTAGTAACTTACTATCGTTTGTAGTGAGGTTAAATTCGTTTGTAGTAACTTGTTTTCGTTTGTAGTGAGCTTTAAAACGTTTGTAGTAACTTACTTTCGTTTGTAGTGAGGTTAAATTCGTTTGTAGTAACTTATTTTCGTTTGTAGTGACGTTAAATTCGTTTGTAGTAACTTATTTTCGTTTGTAGTGAGCTTTAAATCGTTTGTAGTAACTTATTTTCGTTTGTAGTGAGCTTTAAATCGTTTGTAGTAACTTACTTTCGTTTGTAGTGAGGTTAAATTCGTTTGTAGTAACTTATTTTCGTTTGTAGTGACGTTAAATTTGTTTGTAGTAACTTATTTTCGTTTGTAGTGAGCTTTAAATCGTTTGTAGTAACTTATTTTCGTTTGTAGTGAGGTTAAATTCGTTTGTAGTAACTTATTTTCGTTTGTAGTGAGCTTTAAATCGTTTGTAATAACTTACTATCGTTTGTAGTGAGGTTAAATTCGTTTGTAGTAACTCATTTTCGTTTGTAGTGAGCTTTAAATCGTTTGAAGTAACTTACTTTCGTTTGTAGTGAGGTTAAATTCGTTTGTAGTAACTTATTTTCGTTTGTAGTGAGCTTTAAATCGTTTGTAGTAACTTACTTTCGTTTGTAGTGAGGTTAAATTCGTTTGTAGTAACTTATTTTCGTTTGTAGTGAGCTTTAAATCGTTTGTAGTAACTTACTTTCGTTTGTAGTGAGGTTAAATTCGTTTGTAGTAACTTATTTTCGTTTGTAGTGACGTTAAATTCGTTTGTAGTAACTTATTTTCGTTTGTAGTTAGGTAAAATTCGTTTGTAGTAACTTATTTTAGTTTGTAGTGAGCTTTAATTCGTTTGTAGTAACTAACTTTCGTTTTTAGTGAGCTTTAAATCGTTTAAAGTAACTTATTTTCGTTTGTAGTGAGGTAAAATTCGTTTATAGTCACTTATTTTCGTTTGTAGTGAGGTGAAATTCGTTTGTAGTAACTTACTTTCGTTTGTAGTGAGCTTTAAATCGTTTGTAGTAACTTACTTTCGTTTGTAGTGAGGTTAATTTCGTTTGTAGTTACCTATTTTCGTTTGTAGTGAGCTTTAAATCGTTTGTAGTAACTTACTTTCGTTTGTAGTGAGGTTAAATTCGTTTGTAGTTACCTATTTTCGTTTGTAGTAAGCTTTAAATCGTTTGTAGTAACTTACTTTCGTTTGTAGTGAAGATAATTTCGTTTGTAGTAACTGATTTTCGTTTGTAGTGACGTTAAATTCGTTTGAAGTAACTTACTTTCGTTTGTAGTGACGTTAATTTCGTTTGTAGTTACCTATTTTCGTTTGTAGTGAGCTTTAAATCGTTTGTAGTTACTTACTTTCGTTTGTAGTGTGGTTAAATTCGTTTGTAGTAACTTATTTTCGTTTGTAGTGAGCTTTAAATCGTTTGTAGTAACTTATTTTCGTTTGTAGTGAGGTAAAATTCGTTTGTAGTAACTTATTTTCGTTTGTAGTGAGCTTTAAATCGTTTGTAGTAACTTACTATCGTTTGTAGTGAGGTTAAATTCTTTTGTAGTAACTTATTTTCGTTTGTAGTGAGGAAAAATTCGTTTTTAGTAACTTATTTTCGTTTGTAGTGAGGTTAAATTCGTTTGTAGTAACTTACTTTCGTTTGTTGTGAGCTTTAAATCGTTTGTAGTAACTTACTTTCGTTTGTAGTGAGGTTAATTTCGTTTGTAGTTACCTATTTTCGTTTGTAGTGAGCTTTAAATCGTTTGTAGTAACTGATTTTCGTTTGTAGTGACGTTAAATTCGTTTGAAGTAACTTACTTTCGTTTGTAGTAACGTTAATTTCGTTTGTAGTTACCTATTTTCGTTTGTAGTGAGCTTTTAATCGTTTGTAGTTACTTACTTTCGTTTGTATTGAGGTTAAATTCGTTTGTAGTAACTTATTTTCGTTTGTAGTGAGCTTTAAATAGTTTGTAGTAACTTATTTTCGTTTGTAGTGAGGTTAAATTCGTTTGTAGTAACTTATTTTCGTTTGTAGTGAGCTTTAAATCGTTTGTAGTAACTTACTATCGTTTGTAGTGAGGTTAAATTCTTTTGTAGTAACTTATGTTCGTTTGTAGTGAGCTTTAAATCGTTTGTAGTAACTTACTTTCGTTTGTAGTGAGGTTAAATTCGTTTGTAGTAACTTATTTTCGTTTGTAGTGACGTTAAATTCGTTTGTAGTAGCTTATTTTCGTTTGTAGTGAGCTTTAAATCGTTTGTAGTAACTTACTTTCGTTTGTAGTGAGGTTAATTTCGTTTGTTGTTACCTATTTTCGTTTGTAGTGAGCTTTGAATCGTTTGTAGTTACTTACTTTCGTTTGTAGTGAGGTAAAATTCGTTTGTAGTAACTTATTTTCGTTTGTAGTGAGCTTTAAATCGTTTGTAGTAACTTACTATCGTTTGTAGTGAGGTTAAATTCTTTTGTAGTAACTTATTTTCGTTTGTAGTGAGATTTAAATCGTTTTTTGTAACTTACTTTCGTTTGTAGTGAGGTTAAACTCGTTTGTAGTAACTTATTTTCGTTTGTAGTGACGTTAAATTAGTTTGTAGTAACTTATTTTCGTTTGTAGTGAGCTTTAAATCGTTTGTAGTAACTTACTTTCGTTTGTAGTGAGGTTAATTTCGTTTGTAGTTACCTATTTTCGTTTGTAGTGAGCTTTAAATCGTTTGTAGTAACTTACTTTCGTTTGTAGTGAGGTTAAATTAGTTTGTAAGTACCTATTTTCGTTTGTAGTGAGCTTTAAATCGTTTGTAGTAACTTACTTTCGTTTGTAGTGAAGATAATTTCGTTTGTAGTAACTGATTTTCGTTTGTAGTGACGTTAAATTCGTTTGAAGTAACTTACTTTCGTTTGTAGTGACGTTAATTTCGTTTGTAGTTACCTATTTTCGTTTGTAGTGAGCTTTAAATCGTTTGTAGTTACTTACTTTCGTTTGTAGTGTGGTTAAATTCGTTTGTAGTAACTTATTTTCGTTTGTAGTGAGCTTTAAATCGTTTGTAGTAACTTATTTTCGTTTGTAGTGAGCTTTAAATCGTTTGTAGTAACTTACTATCGTTTGTAGTGAGGTTAAATTCGTTTGTAGTAACTTATTTTCGTTTTTAGTGAGGTTTAAATCGTTTGAAGTAACATACTTTCTACTTTGAATTTAACCTCACTTCAAACGAAAGTAAGTAACTACAAACGATTTAAAGCTCACTACAAACGAAAATAGGTAACTACAAACGAAATTAACGTCACTACAAACGAAAGTAAGTTACTTCAAACGAATTTAACGTCACTACAAACGAAAATCAGTTACTACAAACGAAATTATCTTCACTACAAACGAAAGTAAGTTACTACAAACGATTTAAAGCTCACTACAAACGAAAATAAGTTACTACAAACGAATTTAACCTCACTACAAACGATAGTAAGTTACTACAAACGATTTAAAGCTCACTACAAACGAAAATAAGTTACTACAAACGAATTTAACCTCACTACAAACGAAAATAAGTTACTACAAACGATTTAAAGCTCACTACAAACGAAAATAAGTTACTACAAACGAATTTAACGTCACTACAAACGAAAATAAGTTACTACAAACGAATTTAACCTCACTACAAACGAAAGTAAGTTACTACAAACGATTTAAAGCTTACTACAAACGAAAATAAGTTACTACAAACGATTTAAAGCTCAATACAAACGAAAATAAGTTACTACAAACGAATGTAACCTCACTACAAACGAAAGTAAGTTACTACAAACGATTTAAAGCTCACTACAAACGAAAATAAGTTACTACAAAAGAATTTAACCTCACTACAAACGATAGTAAGTTACTACAAACGATTTAAAGCTCACTACAAACGAAAATAGGTAACTACAAACGAAATTAACGTCACTACAAACGAAAGTAAGTTACTACAAACGATTTAAAGCTCACTACAAACGAAAATAAGTTACTACAAACGAATTTAACCTCACTACAAACGATAGTAAGTTACTACAAACGATTTAAAGCTCACTACAAACGAAAATAAGTTACTACAAACGAATTTAACCTCACTACAAACGAAAGTAAGTTACTACAAACGATTTAAAGCTCACTACAAAGAAAATAAGTTACTACAAACGAATTTAACCTCACTACAAACGAAAGTAAGTTACTACAAACGATTTAAAGCTCACTACAAACGAAAATTAGTTACTACAAACGAATTTAACCTCACTACAAACGAAAGTAAGTTACTACAAACGAATTTAACGTCACTACAAACGAAAGTAAGTAACTACAAACGATTTAAAGCTCACTACAAACGAAAATAAGTTACTACAAACGAATTTAACCTCACTACAAACGAAAGTAAGTTACTACAAACGATTTAAAGCTCACTACAAACGAAAATAAGTTACTACAAACGAATTTAACCTCACTACAAACGAAAATAAGTTACTACAAACGATTTAAAGCTCACTACAAACGAAAATAAGTTACTACAAACGAATTTAACCTCACTACAAACGAAAATAAGTTACTACAAACGATTTAAAGCTCACTACAAACGAAAATAAGTTACTACAAACGAATTTAACCTCACTACAAACGAAAGTAAGTTACTACAAACGATTTAAAGCTCAATACAAACGAAAATAAGTTACTACAAGCGAATTTAACCTCACTACAAACGAAAGTAAGTTACTACAAACGATTTAAAGCTCACTACAAACGAAAATAAGTTACTACAAACGAATTTAACCTCACTACAAACGAAAGTAAGTTACTAAAAACGATTTAAAGCTCACTACCAACGAAAATAAGTTACTACAAATGCATTTAACCTCACTACAAACGATAGTAAGTTACTACAAACGATTTAAAGCTCACTACAAACGAAAATAGGTAACTACAAACGAAATTAACGTCACTACAAACTAAAGTAAGTTACTACAAACGATTTAAAGCTCACTACAAACGAAAATAAGTTACTACAAACGAATTTAACCTCACTACAAACGAATTTAACCTCACTACAAACGAAAGTAAGTTACTACAAACGATTTAAAGCTCACTACAAACGAAAATAGGTAACTACAAACGAAATTAACGTCACTACAAACGAAAGTAAGTTACTACAAACGATTTAAAGCTCACTACAAACGAAAATAAGTTACTACAAACGAATTTAACCTCACTACAAACGATAGTAAGTTACTACAAACGATTTAAAGCTCACTACAAACGAAAATAAGTTACTACAAACGAATTTAACCTCACTACAAACGAAAGTAAGTTACTACAAACGAATTTAACGTCACTACAAACGAAAGTAAGTAACTACAAACGATTTAAAGCTCACTACAAACGAAAATAAGTTACTACAAACGAATTTAACCTCACTACAAACGAAAGTAAGTTACTACAAACGATTTAAAGCTCACTACAAACGAAAATAGGTAACTACAAACGAAATTAACGTCACTACAAACGAAAATAGGTAACTACAAACGAAATTAACGTCACTACAAACGAAAGTAAGTTACTACAAACGATTTAAAGCTCACTACAAACGAAAGTAAGTTACTACAAACGATTTAAAGCTCACTACAAACGAAAATAAGTTACTACAAACGAATTTAACTTCACTACAAACGAAAGTAAGTTACTACAAACGATTTAAAGCTCAATACAAACGAAAATAAGTTACTACAAACGAATTTAACCTCACTACAAACGAAAGTAAGTTACTACAAACGATTTAAAGCTCACTACAAACGAAAATAAGTTACTACAAACGAATATAACCTCACTACAAACGAAAGTAAGTTACTAAAAACGATTTAAAGCTCACTACAAACGAAAATAAGTTACTACAAAAGAATTTAACCTCACTACAAACGATAATAAGTTACTACAAACGATTTAAAGCTCACTACAAACGATTTAAAGCTCACTACAAACGAAAATAGGTAACTACAAACGAAATTAACGTCACTACAAACGAAATTAACGTCACTACAAACGAAAGTAAGTTACTACAAACGATTTAAAGCTCACTACAAACGAAAATAAGTTACTACAAACGAATTTAACCTCACTACAAACGATTGAAAGCTCACTACAAACGAAAATAGGTAACTACAAACGAAATTAACGTCACTACAAACGAAAGTAAGTTACTTCAAACGAATTTAACGTCACTACAAACGAAAATCAGTTACTACAAACGAAATTATCTTCACTATAAACGAAAGTAAGTTACTACAAACGTTTTAAAGCTCACTACAAACGAAAATAAGTTACTACAAACGAATTTAACCTCACTACAATCGATAGTAAGTTACTACAAACGATTTAAAGCTCACTACAAACGAAAATAAGTTACTACAAACGAATTTAACCTCACTACAAACGAAAGTAAGTTACTACAAACGATTTAAAGCTCACTACAAACGAAAATAAGTTACTACAAACGAATTTAACCTCACTACAAACGAAAGTAAGTTACTACAAACGATTTAAAGCTCACTACAAACGAAAATTAGTTACTACAAACGAATTTAACCTCACTACAAACGAAAGTAAGTTACTACAAACGAATTTAACGTCACTACAAACGAAAGTGAGTAACTACAAACGATTTAAAGCTCACTACAAACGAAAATAAGTTACTACAAACGAATTTAACCTCACTACAAACGAAAGTAAGTTACTACAAACGATTTAAAGCTCACTACAAACGAAAATAAGTTACTACAAACGAATTTAACCTCACTACAAACGAAAATAAGTTACTACAAACGATTTAAAGCTCACTACAAACGAAAATAAGTTACTACAAACGAATTTAACCTCACTACAAACGAAAATAAGTTACTACAAACGATTTAAAGCTCACTACAAACGAAAATAAGTTACTACAAACGAATTTAAACTCACTACAAACGAAAGTAAGTTACTACAAACGATTTAAAGCTCAATACAAACGAAAAGAAGTTACTACAAGCGAATTTAACCTCACTACAAACGAAAGTAAGTTACTACAAACGATTTTAAGCTCACTACAAACGAAAATAAGTTACTACAAACGAATTTAACCTCACTACAAACGAAAGTAAGTTACTAAAAACGATTTAAAGCTCACTACCAACGAAAATAAGTTACTACAAATGAATTTAACCTCACTACAAACGATAGTAAGTTACTACAAACGATTTAAAGCTCACTACAAACGAAAATAGGTAACTACAAACGAAATTAACGTCACTACAAACTAAAGTAAGTTACTACAAACGATTTAAAGCTCACTACAAACGAAAATAAGTTACTACAAACGAATTTAACCTCACTACAAACGATTTAAAGCTCACTACAAACGAAAATAGGTAACTACAAACGAAATTAACGTCACTACAAACGAAAGTAAGTTACTTCAAACGAATTTAACGTCACTACAAACGAAAATCAGTTACTACAAACGAAATTATCTTCACTACAAACGAAAGTATGTTACTACAAACGTTTTAAAGCTCACTACAAACGAAAATAAGTTACTACAAACGAATTTAACCTCACTACAAACGATAGTAAGTTACTACAAACGATTTAAAGCTCACTACACACAAAAATAAGTTACTACAAACGAATTTAACCTCACTACAAACGAAAGAAAGTTACTACAAACGATTTAAAGCTCACTACAAACGAAAATAGGTAACTACAAACGAAATTAACGTCACTACAAACGAAAGTAAGTTACTACAAACGAATTTAACCTCACAACAAACGAAAGTAAGTTACTACAAACGATATTAACGTCACTACAAACGAAAATCAATTACTACAAACGATTTAAAGCTAACTACAAACGAAATTAACGTCACTACAAACGAAAAACATTTACTACAAATGATTTAAAGCTCACTACAAACGAGAATAAGTTACTACAAACGAATTGAACGTCACTACAAACAAAATTTACTTTACTTCAAACGAAAAACTTTTTTTTTTAATTTTTTTTAAGATACTACAAACGAAAAGAAAATCACTACAATCAACTACGTCCTATAAGGTATTAGAATCGAAAAAAAAAAAAAAAAAAAGTTTATCGGGTGCCAAGTTCACAAAAAAAATTTTTTTTTTTCAACTACAAACGAAATGATTTTCACTACAATCAACTACTAACGATTCTTTTCATGAATCGAAGACAAAATTTGAGTTTCCGTAAATCGGGGGGACGCGATTTTTTCAAAGTGCCATAATTTTTTTTCTGTCCAACTACAAAAAAAAAAAATTTTACTACAATCAACTACAAACGTTTATCTATGGGAATAAAGGTATAATAACAAAATTTCTCAATCTCGGGTGCCAAGTTCACACAGCCTTCATATTTCATGCTAAACAAACCGGCATACGCGCCCTAAATCTAGCAAATCTAACAACAATGCCATCGACGTCATCAGAACTGAAGGGTCACGTGTCGCCAGGTTCAAGAGGAATTTAGAACAACAGCGCTTCCATTGTACGACATCTTTGTAGGGTTAGACTTAAAATAACATAACATAATATATTATTTAGGCCTAAGTAGTAAAGTAACCAACTTTTTGCATATTATTGGGTTTGCATACCTATTTTATTTAAATTGTTTGTATGTTAAGCATGAATTTTGTAAACCTGTTGGTGATCCAAATAAAAATAAATAAATAAATAATCTCACGCCTTTTATTCCCCGAAGGTGTAGGCAGAGCACCAGCTCAAGAGCCGAACCCACGTTTAGCCGAGTTTATGCTTTATTACCAACGTGACAAGGGGCCAGCTTGTCGCTGCGGTTATAACGACCACTACTGCGGCCGGGACCAACGGCTTAACGTGCCTTCCGAAGCACGGAATTATATAACTTTTCGGAAAATCAGGTGATTTAAGCCTGCATAACCGAAAACAACCACAACGTGATTTTTGTGAACAATCAATATGTGGTTTTTTCCGCGGGGATCGAAACCACGACCTTCCGTGCGCTAATCAAAGGCTCGCCGATCCCTCCGCTACGGAGGCGATTAAAATGGGTTATTCCATTAGTCTCCAAAAATCATTTATTTTTATTTCCATTTAGTCTCCAAGCTGATTTATTTTTATTCTTATTTAATTATGTTCCATTTCCTATAGTCTCCAAAACATATGTACATATGTATAAAGGAAACCCTCCTAGAATCCCGACTACATCCTAGAACAACCAGCTTAGCACAAAAAGTTAGTAATTTTTATTCATTTTCTGTTTGGATAAAATACTATTAAAGCCCAAGGTGGGACAAAATAAAAAGGAAAAAAAATATGATCTGTTTTGTTAAAATAAATTATTTTATTTTAGGGTTTCCAACTTAAAATAAAAATGGTTCCGTTTCAAGACACCGTGTTGCCAGACTGTAACTGTCTTAATAACACCCTACTCTCAGAGGCTCTATGCCAGGCGGGCGGAGGCGCGGCGGGCCATCTAGATTTCAGTAAAATGGCAGCACTCAAATCATTATGCTCTCCCCTCAGTCCCAAGTCATGCAATACAACACATGATATGTATACTCATTTAAGTATAGTAAAGTTTTGTAATGCAACCCCACCCCACTTAGAGAGAAAGTAAGTACTCTGAATATCTCGATTTCTGGGCAGGACGAATATTGATATGATGAATATATCGATGTTTGTTTCCGGTCTGGGTGTGATGTTCGTCTCTGTGTGTTTCGGGCGCCCTAGATACAGGTTCTTCCTAGTTAGGGGCTCTGAGTGTGATGTGTTATTATATTATTATATATTATATTATATTATCTACTGACGATAGAAAATTAATACATAGAAAAATCCCGCGTCTGTCTGACGCTATACATATATGATTAGATCTTTAAAAGTACCTATGCAACGGATTTAGATGCGGTTTTTTTTAATAGAGAAAGAGTGATTGAAAAGGAAGGTTTATGGGTATAATTCATGCACCTATTAGAAAAAGGTTACGCGGTACGGAGTTCGCCGGGTCGACTAGTATTTTACTCAAATGAATTAATGTACGTTTGATTACTCGAATTTGTTGCTTTTTCCGGATAAAAATGATTAAGTACACGAATTTCGACCAAATATTAAAATAATATATATCTCGGCAGGCATTAGCCTAGTATACCAGCCATTGTGATCAAAAGGTGTGCTTTATATGTGTCTATATGTTCAGTAAATTATTATTATTTTTTGTTTTTTTAATATTGTGTAAGCCCTTAAGGCCGCCCCGTGAGGTAAGAAATTGAGATCACGGGCCTGCGCATTCTTCCGTTGTTTACGAACCATACATTAGCCAGCCAGCGATATCGACTGTTTGCTGTGTACGCAGATTAATGAGTACAAGTGGCGCTCAAGGACGAGGGCGTAGCGTATACGAGCAACAACCGACAGGGTCAACTGCAGAATGGGTAAGGGGTAAGATTTTTTACTAGGGACGTTACACTTTCCGCGCCTCTGAAGACGAGTTTCATTTCAGCCAGTCAAAAATGATTTATTCAAAATAGGATAATATCTTGTATATTATCTTGTATATTATTATTGAAAGTCAATAGGTAATATCTTGTATATTACTTATTGAAAGTCAATTCTTTAGACTAATCTAATTAATATTGATACCTTATTTAAAGAAATCCTATACTGCGAGAGGCGAGGTAGTTCAGGGTCCAGCAATTGTTTGCCTTGCCTTACGACAATGGTCGCCTGGAGACGCCCCCAAACGACAAAATAAGCTTCATAATAACACTATTAGCTGTTAGCTGTGCCTACGGCTTTGTCCGCACGGAATAATGATTTTCCCATTTTTTTCTCACCGTTTTAAACTCGTTTAAACCTTCCCTTGGATACGACAAACATTTCAAAAACTAAAATCGGCTCAATCGGCCCAGCCGTTGTCTTATTTTAGCGAGACAAACAAACCACGATTGGTTTTTAAATAGATAACAAATTAATTATTTTAAATTCTAAAACGTTTCTTTTCTTTGTTATTATCAATACGTAGTCTAAAACAAAGT
This sequence comes from Euspilapteryx auroguttella, assembly GCA_951802225.1. NCBI lineage: Eukaryota > Metazoa > Arthropoda > Insecta > Lepidoptera > Gracillariidae > Euspilapteryx > Euspilapteryx auroguttella. The sequence goes on along the minus strand of OX637641.1, from coordinate 21,951,462 downwards.
CGCTTCCCGCGTCTGTCCCTATGTATGCTATATCTTTAAAACTATAAAACGGATTTTGATGCAGTTTTCTTAAATAGATAGAGGAGGAAGGTTTATAAGTAATACATGCACAAAATAGTAATAGGTCAGGCGGTACGAAGTTCTCCGGGTCGACTAGTAGATAATAAATTATTTTAAAATCTACAAAGTTTCTTTTCTTTGTTATTATCATCAATCAATACATAGTATAAACCAAAGTCGCTTCCCGCCTCTTATGCTATATCTTTAAAAGTATGCAACGGATTTTCATGCGTTTTTTTTTAATATATAGATAGATAGAATGAATGAATGAATGAATGAATGAATGAATGAATGATCTCTTTATTGTTCAAATAAACACAAAACAAGAAACAATATATATAAATGAGGTGACAAAAGGCGACCTTATCGCTCTAAGCGATTTCTTCCAGGTAACCTGTTTTTATACAGTAAGAACCTGGTTACTTTAATTTTTGAATAGCATGAAAACCGAACACGAAATTAAATATACATACTTTACAGATAGAGTGATAGAAGAGGAAGGTTTCCGAGTCGACTAGTTTTTACTAAAATGTAGAGAGGACTCGACATTGCGGTCGGTAGGTATAATTTACCGAGATAAAGGCTCGGGTATCGATCGCGTCGCGTCAATCGTCAATCATACGACACTCGCGACTCGCGACGCATTTGTTATTGATTTCTCAAGGTCACTAAATAAAGCACAGCTTAAAACATAACTTTATAATAATAACTAGTCGACCCGGCGAACTTCGTACCGCCTAGCCTATCTTGAGCAAGTTTTGTACTTATAAACTTTCCTCATGAAACACTTTGTCTATTAAAAAAGACCGCAATAAAATCCGTTGCGTAGTTTTAAAGATATAAGCATTCATAGGGACAGACGCGGGAAGCGACTTTGTTTTATACTATGTATTGATATAGATTGATTGTTATTGATAATAATAACACATCACACTCAGAGCCCCTAACTAGGAAGAACCTGTATCTAGGGTGCCCGAAACATATACAGAGACGAACGAACATACAACCAGACCGGGGAACAAACATCGATATTCATCATAGCAAAGGTTACTCTGCCGGGAATAGAACCCAGGTGCACCCGCGTCTCAGTCCACATAACTGCCAACTGAGCTACAGAGCAGCTGATTGGTCAGTAATCAATTAGTAGATAAGAAATTGTGCAGTACCCATATGAATATTTGTTATGAATAGGAGAGTAACACTTTCTGTCTGTCTGTCCGTTTGATCCAAAACTACTGAACCAATTTTAATGAAATTTGGTACAGAGATATTGTCATTTTGGTATGATTTAAGAAACTAAAGATAGGCTGTTGTAATAATTTTGTATTAATGGAGAAGCTTTCTATCTTGATAGATAGTATTGTGAAAACGGCCTTTAAGCATTCATGGGGACAGATGCGGGAAGCAACTATTTTCTTATACTTTTTATTGAAGGATACAATGTAGCACTTATTGCACTTCTAGTACCATTCAGGTATTTTGCATATATGTGTGTATAGCATACAGGTATGACATGCATGACCCCTAATTCTTTGAAAGCTAAATGAAGGTTAATGAATGATACAATTCTGTTATCTACTTATTTAAACTTTGTAACATTGTTTGTGTTTATTTAGCATTTCATTAAAGCTAAAACAACCCATGGACCAACTATTATATCATGAGTCTATCTTTAATCATTCTAACACTTTATAAATAAGGTAAAGTTTTGCATCTTATTTATAGGTATTAGCTATACAAGCAGGTAGGTAGTTTTACTAGGTTAGACAGGTTCAATCGGTACTTGTTGCGAAATAACGTCGGCCTGGGCTATTGCATTGGAATTTGTTAGAAAGCGGCACTCACCAGTCAAGCCACGGGTCTTTGCACTCGGCCAGGGTCCGGTCCATGCCCTGGGATCACGCATGGAATCTTTTATGCCAACCAACTCTTCTTGCTGCACGTAAACAATTATTTATTCAGTGAACACTTAATTTTTTTAATAACTTTGATTGCAAATATGTAGATATGTTTACAAAGGACGGAACCAATTATGTTTAAAACTTATTTGTTACGTATTATTTGCGATTTTGTAATTTTTATGACGTGTTTTAATAAAATTATTCGTGTGACGCAAACAACAACAAAATAAAATATTGACTGACATTGATTGATAGAACGAACACTGACTGATTAAATGCAGTGTTGCCAACTCTGGCTGGACCCAAGTCACCAGAAAATCGCCGCCGTCAAGCAGTAACATTTTTTAAGCTAAAAAGTATGTTAATGTGTAGCCTTTCATCAAGTCAACTTTATCACTTTTAGCATTGATGTTTTTTTTAGAATAGATAATACGGAGTGAAGCGACTAGTTTTTCTGCGTGCCCGCGCTCCATTTCCAATTTTAAGCTGCCCCGAGGGCAAGCGAAATGCCTAAATAAAAGGCGAAGGCGCCTTATATGCCACCCATACGTCATCCAGCGGAAAATGAATGTATTGTGCAATAATATATCAGACTCTTGCCAAGAACATTCGAATGAATTTAATGTCTAATGGGGAAAATTTGTGATGTTAAAAACATTAATAATAGTACAGTCTTTCAGCGTTGCCAAAGAGCGTTGATAAGGCGTGGACCACTTGCTCGCTAAAAAAAAATCGCAACATTACCTAAAGAATGGGTAAAAAAATACCAACATTTTTGCGGCAAACCAACTCCTAGTGACATCTATTGACCAGTAGCTAAATCACGATGGGGTTAATAATTTGAAATTTTATTTTTTAAGAGCGTCTCTAATTGATCAGCCTCATCATCGCGGCAAGATAATGCGTCTCCACTTGAGCAAATATCTATCGATGGTCCGACTGGCAAGCCTCGACCCGGGGTACAAATCACGTAGAACCGTCTTCTCCACTAAACGCACGGCTCATCATACTGAGGCGCCTTCATCGTGGTGTTTTTAGCTCCCGACAAAGTTTGGTGCCTCCTCATTTTGGTGGTTTTGCTTTAATTCGCGCGCGGCAGTCTCGAACTGAGGCGACGACGACGTCTAAACGAGCAGTTAGCAGTTTCGGCTCAAGGTATGTTCGATCGGGGCTGCCTCTCTAAAAATACCAAACTTTAGCGGTAGACCAACTCCTAGCGACATCTATTGACGAGTAGCTAAATCATGAGGGGGAAGTTTGGTTGATGAATTGCTATTATAGTGCAGCGTATCCACTAGGGCAGCCTCGACTTGATGTTTCCACTATTTTCGGCTCAAGCTGCTTTTTTTTTTGTTTATTAAACTAGCTGCATTTATAAAGTTAGGGTATCTTTCCAAGTGCTGAAAAACATTAACGAACACCAACAGACAAGAACTGGTTAGTGGGTCAGTTGATGTACTGGCTACTGTACAAAAATAATCCTACATTAGACCAAAAGAATATAGCTATAGAATAGTCTCATAAATTTAGTTTAGAATAGTCAATACAAATTCGCTTCCCGCGTCCTGTCTGTCCCTATTTATTCTTTATTTTAAGGACCTGTAGTTTGAAGCTTCTTACCTAATTAGGTATGAGGGTCCCCCACCCTCGCAGCTGTGACATGCGCGCGTCGAAATGCGAAATGTCGCGGCAGTTTTAAATTTTATTACTTTTCATACAAGCCGAAGTTAAATCGAGATGTTTATACCTACCGCACAATTTTTCTTTCCGATTTTCGTTTCAGCTAACAAGAATTTGCGTTTAGGTAAGGTATTTGTAATAACGAGTTTTTTTTTAAACCATCTGAGAAATATAAAACAGATTTCTTAATTCTGAAAAATATAGGTGTAGGATTTAGTTTAGACAAGTTATTAAAAAGTAACAAGATCTAATGAATTTCACTCTGTAGAAATAAAACAAAGTAAACCCTTTTTGTAGTGTTTTTTTCCATTAGAAATACACTACTGATTGTTTTAATTTGATTTTGTGACTCAAAAAACATTACATACAAATTACTATATAGTTTGAGTTGATAACTTTTTGCTCAATTTACTATGTTTACATACCTATAAATGCGGGAAATAGATACATCTCTTAAACCACTTTCCCTATCGTCCGTAATTTATTTCTCTAAGAGTAGTCGTCATTCCCTGGCCACCACCAGATCTGACTTCAAAGGACTTTTTCTTAAAGGGTTTTCTTAGAGGGTCTTTAGACTAAAGTCTAATAAAATAAAAACTAATCCGAAGACAATTATTGATCAAAAAGAAAATCTATCCGACTTAAAATTACTTGGTATACCCTACATAACTTTAAGAACTTAGTAATTATATTATTATTTTATGCATTTCGGTTTTTTTTTCGGCGGTTTATTTTTTTGATAAAAAAGTTTTTAGACGTTCGTTTGCATGAGTGCCGCAATTGTACCTCTAATAATTACAATTATTGTAACGGATCACATTAAGATGGTGTTATTTTCAAAAAATAAATTAATATTGTAAGAAGTACACAATTTCATTATTTCTGAAAATGTACTTAATATATTTTTTTAAATATTTTTTTAATTTTAAGAAACTTGGGTTTCTTCTGATTTGACATTCTGTATTTAGGCATAGACAAAGTAGAACGCTGCGCTTCCGTATTGCCGCCGCACGTACTTGCAGGTTTATACCTAAAGTGCGGAGTAAGCCAGAAAAAAAGGCTTGACAATACATTCATCATCATCATCATCAGCTTGTAAGAGCCCACTGCTGGACATAGGCCTCTTCTCTGGCACGCCATGCACATTTACATTACATACATGTTATTTTATTTTAGTTAAATATGTAAACTGAAGGTAAACTATGTATTTTGTTTTTAATTATATTGTAGGTATGATTTTGCGTGTACTGTTGGATTAAATAAAATTGTTGTGTACCTCTATTATCTATTGTTTAATTCTCAAACTGGCGGGCACACTGGATGCGGTAGCGCGTATATTGCATTGTAAGTATATAGGTTTTTTACGAAAAAATTTTACGAAAAATTATTTAATAAGTAGATTTCCGGGTTCGCTGATAACGAAAATGACATACCTACCAACATTTTGAAACCAAGATGGCAGAAATTCGAGCTATTAAACTTTCCAAAGGCAAGTCTGAGCTATCAAGCACTATACGCAAAATACCTTGTGTAAAATATTTAGGTCTATGTATGTTTATATAATATTATAATATCACTGTCTGATCTGAGACCGCTCGCTGCTACAGTTAAACAACCAAGTTTTCGTCAGCAGCTATTGTTCTATCATCCCTACGATTTAAGTTTTGTCTGTGAAAATAAAAAAGGTAAGTTTGTAATGCGACGGTTTTTTAAATGTAATATCGGTATCAAAATTGTTTTTTTTCAGCTTCATATAGATCCTAATCAGATGTTATGGTTCATTGTTTTGACATCTGTTGTCAAAACTTGTTTACATTTGAATAAAAATAAAACGAAATACGAGAGCGCGAAAACAAAAATTTGACACAGAACCGGCCTCGGCCGTGGCCACAAGGGTACTGACGGGGTAGGGAGCGGCGCGGCATGGCATCGGACCGCGCGAAAACGATGTTTTTTTTTAGTTTTTGCTGGTTTTTTGTCTTTTCGTTAAACTTAAAAATTCTTACTATAGTAGTATGGCTAAAATTTAAGGTCAGCAATTTTCATTCCAAAAATCAAATAAAAACAATCAGCGGTTTAAAAATAAAATGGAAAAAACGGAACAAAAAGGGGTAACTTTGAGATTTTTTTCTATCAACTAAAATTAATTAGATCCTGTTTCCCTTTAGTATGATGACTAGATTAGATCCTTAACTAACACATATATTTTTTTCAGAATGAAGACATCAATTTTGTATGTCTCAGATTGTTTAAAAAAATCTCAAAAACACAAATTTTTGAACCACCAAGCCTTAATACACTTTTTTTTAATAGATAGTGATTCTAGGAGAAGGTTTATTTGTAAGTAAAATACATGCAAAACATAGTAATAGGTAGGGCGGTACGAATTTCACCGGGTCAACTAGAGTGTAGGATAAAAAGGAAAAAAGAAACAGAATAATAAATGATTTTTTTATTGACCAAACTTAAAATAGAATACAGGATGTTAACTGTTCATTAAACAATAAAAAATAACACTTCATGTACCTATTCGAATTGGTCTAGTGGAGTTAGTAATTGATTAAACTAAGTTAATTTGGCAACTATAGAATGTAATATGAAAAACTGCTACAATGTATACAGGGTGTACTGAACCTGAACAACTCTCAACAAGTAAAGTTTCTTTAATTAAAATTTTATTAAGTAAATTAAATTTATGGAAGTACTGAGTTCGCTAAAAAGGGTAACTTGGACAATCGGTTACCAAAAAAAGTCCCTAGGAGATCTAACACTGTGTAAAAATACCATGCATAATAATAATTATCAATATGAATAAACAGAGCAAACTATTTACTTATAGAAAATTATCCCGATTCCTAGCCGCCATCAAAACATGTTGTGGTTTTATATAACACACTTTGTCTAATTGTAATATATTTCCATAATAAAAAAAAATAAAAACAGCATTTAAATATAAGTAAAAAGTTGTGATTATACCATTTAGGCTTTAGTTTAGCCGGCCTCTGTCTTATTGCCAGGGACCAATAGCAGAAAGCATATTGTTTTTAACAATAAATACTTTAATTCGTTAAAATCTTTCATACAAATTTTATTACAATACGGCTGTAATATCGTTTGTGTATGTACTAAAATTAAGATAGCAAAAAATGGACGTCAGTATTATTTCAACGGATTAAGAGGCATAGCACAGCTAAAGTAGCGCCACCCGCGAAAATAAATTATATCTTCTAAACTAAGGCAAATATCAAAAATGCGAAACAGCCTAGTATTTTAGGGCACTGTTGTATAGCATTGAGGTTAAAGATCAAAGAAAGCTACTGATTGTTGCTAAAAACGGCCACTTTTGGCAACAATCAGTAGCTTTCTTTGATTTTTAACCTTAATGATATACAACAGTGCCCTGAAAATACTAGGCTTCTTTCTTTAAGTGGCCGTTTTTAGCAACAATCAGTAGATTTCTCTGGTCTTTAACCTAAAAGCTATACAACCAGTGCCCTAAAATACTAGGCTGCATTATCTAGTGGAATACTGTTTCGCATTTTTGATATTTGCCTTAGTTTAGAAGATTTGTTTTTTCGCGGGTGGAGCTATTTTGGCTGTGCTATTCCTCTTATGGGATTTGTTTTGATAAAATCAAGATGGCTGCCGTAATGAAGCCATAGTTGGCCTTATAACATAGAGGCCTTTTACTGTATCGCCATCATTATAATTAGTACTTACTAGCTAAGCCCTTAAATCTAACTAATCAATTCCTTCAGCAGTGACGGTGTGTATTTCTATTTAAAGGCAACAAATTACATAATTGCTATATCTGCATCGATGTCGCAGTCCTAGGAACCAAACATCGATATGTTTGTTTGGATTTGTTTGTACAGTGGCGGGCTAGGTCGGCGTAACATATCCGGTTTTTCTGTATTGCAAAATAGCTCTTGTTCTTTGATATTAGAGTCTCGGGCGCATGAGATTAAAGACAAATCTGTTACACCGTCCCAGACCGACACTGTATGTGACAGTCCTGGCACCCTACTTACAACTTCTGCCTTGTTTGAGTGTAAACGTGTGATGTGACTTAGGTACAATCACCAGTCTTTCTTTCTGGAATGCTTCAATACATAGTATAAAATGAAGTCGCTTCCCGCGTCTGTCCCTATGTATGCTTAAATTTTTTAAAATACGCAACGGCTTTTGATGCTGTTTTTTTAATAGATAGGGTGATTCAAGAGGAAGGTTTATAACTATAATACATGCACAAAATAGTAATAGGTTAGGCGGTACGAAGTTCGCCGGGTCGACTAGTAGACTATAAAATGAAATATAAACTGCATTACTGCAGAGATGATTATAAATTCATATGTAAATTAGCACTCGTTGTAATATAACATTTAACTTAATATATATAAAGGTGAAGTAGTTTTTAGCCACAAATCTAAAAAAAAAGCTCGAAATTAACGGTTGTTCGATTATCTAACCATTTTTTTTATACGTCGGATGGCGCTTGTGCTTACACTTACTTACTACTTCACCTATAAGGCGTTTCAAGGCTGTGCGGCTCAAAATTAAATTTTTTTTACGTATTTTTTATTTATTCTGACGAAAGTATTCATTCAAATTTTGTTAAGGTGGTAACTCTCGCTATGGCGCGAAATTCAAATTTTTTCGTGTTTTTTATTTATTCTGGCGAAAGTATACATTTTTAATAAAGTTTAAATGAATTCGCGTGTGTAAAAAACCATCTCCCACATTGCAATACAACGTTTTCACCTTCAGATTTTGTGTCTAAGGGGTAAAAGGCCAAAAAAACAAGTTCCTTGAATATACACAAAATCGGTAACTCCGTCTTTCAAAAACGATATATCACAATGTGGGAAATAGGTTTTTACGTACGCGAATTCATTTAAACTTTATTTAAAATGAATACTTTCGCCAAAATAATAAAAAAACGTGAAAAAAATTAAATTTCGCGCCATACCGTGAGTTACCGCCTTAAATACGAATATTACGAATACCCTCGCCAGAATAAATAAAAAAAACTATTTATTTTTATTTCGCGCCACGCAGGCTTGAACCGCCTTAACCAATAAAAAATACCACCGCCTAATTATTAACGGTTAACATAACAATAATTGTAAACTTGTGTTGACTTAGCCTATTTAAAATATCACTATAATATAAAGCTAATAGAGTATATGCCAAAATAGTAAAAATATAAAAACTATAGTTATAAATTCCAAAAGGTATACACATCGGGATTTATCGGAAATCTTGTATATGTCGTAGTCATATCCATCATATCATCCTGACATAAAGTCGTTTTTTTTTTTGCAAAAAACCTAGTTTAATTGAAAAATTTGAAACCTTTCTTAACTCTGATTGGCTAGATTATATTGCTATGCTGTCCAACTCTTACTCTAATCGGTTCTCTGTACTTAAAAAACTACTTTATGTCAGGATGATTGAAAAAAAAAGTAATCCTATTATCAAATTATCCGAGTTTTCGCAAAATCCCTAGTTTTTTTTTGCAAAAAAAATTTATCAAATGTTACTACGACATATACATTGTTTCAAGTCTTTATTAAAAAGTAATAACACTAATAAGATGGTGCTGACCGTTCGATGGAACCTTTGTAAAGACCAACCCAAAAAAAAACCAGGTGTATGTTCGTCTGAAATTCAATTCAATTAGATCAACTATATATGTCACCGTAAAACAGCACATCCGTCAGCTTATAAACTAACGTGCGTCAGTTTATAAACCAACATACGTTGATAAAGAATTCGGTAAGGGTTCGCAAATCAAAATATATAAAAAAATTAAAATTTATCGCTTCGTTACCGTTCAGCCTTTTGACATCATTAAAGCTAGTTACATACATATAACAGTAGAGATATTTACAATGATAAAGAAGCCAACTTTAATTGATTAATTGATAAAATAGTTCTAACAATATAATTCAAATATTTATATTAATTTAATTTGGTACTTAGTCTAAAATGGATTTAGCTTACTATTGGCATAATCTATTATGTAAGAAGGCGTCCCAATCTTTCAAAGCTTTGTGCCAGCTAAGTCTGCGCGCGGTCAAAATATGATCCAACTAGAGGCTGCTTCGCGATTTCACTCGCGCAGAAATCTTATAAACACAAAAATCCAGTTTTTTCCTGTTCCCATGGGAATTTCGGGAAATTATTCTTTAGTGCTCCCCTACACTCCCCAAGGAACCCACGTGCAAAATTTCAGCCCGCTACGCCCGTAGTTTCGGCTCTGCGTTGTCTGTCTGTCAGTCAGTCAGTCAGTCAGTCAGTCAGTCAGTAAGTCAGTCAGTAAGTCCGTCAGTCAGTCAGAATATTAGCTGATTAGCAATCAGCCATTTTGTTTTGTAAAGTACGTATACAGTGGCGCCCCCAGTCGCGCGCAGACTTATCTGGCGCGAACTCTAGTTTGGATGGATTAAACTACCATCTCAAGGACGGTGCTAGTCACGCTATAACAGTCCCATGAAAACCAATGGACGAATTCGAGAAGGGTTTTTTCAATTTTCCGTTTAGGCCGCAAACTGGAAGAACTACTCTTATGAAACAAGAGAAACAACCGCGAACCACACACGCTCAGTACAGTGGCGGACACGGTCGGCGTAACACTTCCGGTTTTTCTGTATTGCAAAATAGCTCCTGTTCTTTGGTAATACAGTCTAGGGCTGACAAAACCATAGACAAATCTGTTACGGCCTCCTAGTCCGTGACTGTACCAACACGTTGAAACATGCACAATTGTACTGTACAGTCTGCTGCAAATAAACCTGAACATTTGACCTCCCAATCTAGCACCAATACTAAACTGGTGTGGTCAGATTTCTTCGCAGAATTTGGATTTTTAAACAGCGGGGTTCTGGTATAGGTATAGCATAGTGTTGGTCATTTCAATTGCCATTTCTTTAGCCATGCTGCTAGCGCCATTGTCGAAAAAAAATATATCTTCTAAGCTAAGGCAAATATCAAACATTTGGCACAGTATGACACTAGATAATGCAGCGTAGTATTTTTAGGGCACTATTGATAAGCTTTTAGATCAAAGACCAAAGAAAACTACAAAGTGTTGCTAAAAGTTTACTACAGCTACAAAAGAAACTTTTAGCAACAATCTGTGTATAATTTTGTTCATTCAAGTTAGGACTACTTTACTGCGCTCAAAAAATACTAAGCAAGATTAGCTAGTGTCATACTGTGCCACATTTTTGATATTTGCCTTAGTTTAGAAGATATTAATTTTTTTCGCGAATGGCGCTAGCATCGCTGTAAAAACTGGCTCTTAATATCGTAATCTATGGCCGTTCAAAATGGAAATGAGAATGTGAATAATTTTGACATCTATACCAATATTATAAAGAGGAAAGATTTGTTTGTTTGTTTGTAACGAATAGGCTCCGGAAATACTTATCTGATTTGAAAAATTATTTCACTGGTAGGAAGCTAGACTAACCCCGAGTGTCATAAGCTATATTAGATTTTCAAAAAAGTTAGGGATCCTTACCTAAACTCAAATAATGTAACCCAAGGTGCAATATTTTTTCCGTTGTTTACATATTTTGACAGGTGGTTTGTTGTTGTTGTTTGTTTTTTATTCGGCCATTCTGGGCAGTCAAAAGAACATAGTCTATAGAGCCAAGTCTTTTGTAGTATCTTATATTCTATGGCGTAACGAAGTAAGCCGGGAAAGCTCGTGTGATATAAGTTTACATTGCGGGTATATAGGTGAATAATTTTGTGTACCCAAGAGATTCAGCTGTAAATCTGCAATGTATACTTATCACATGTCAAAATGATTCTCATTCTTATTTTCATTGTGAACGGCAATAGCCTAACAGAATAGATAATAATAGAACCCTTGAAGTACCACCACACCAGCAATACGATACAGGGCTCAGGCCGCGCAGGCGACGCCGGGGACTACTTCTTAGTGTTGCCAGTCTTGTTCTGACGATTCTCCTGCAGCGGGATCTGAAAATATAATAATAATAATAATAATAACACATCACACTCAGAGCCCCTTACTAGGAAGAACCTGTATCTAGGGCGCCCGAAACACACACAGAGACGAACATCACACCCAGATCGGAAACAAACATCGATATTCATCATATCAATATTCACCCCGCCCGGGAATCGAACCCGGGTGCTCACGCTTATATTCAATAATTTAATTTAGTTAGTTTGTTTTAAATCTAGACTAATATTTAAAAAGAAGAAAGATTTGATTGTTTGTTCGAATCAAATAGGCTCCAAAACTACTGGATCAATTTGAAAAATTCTTTCTTGTTCTTAGGGGAAAAAATTATCTCAAAATTTTAAAAATATTATTAACTTCGTATCGCGCCTTACAATTTGTTCTTACTAACCTTTCCCTCCATTTTTCCTCCATTTATCCCCTTTTAGCATTACCTGGACTACTACGAACATTTCAAATCCAAAATCAGCTAAATAGGCCCGGCCCTTCTCGAGTTTTAGCGAGGCTTAAAAACTTTGATTTATTTATGATTTATGTATGTTCATCAGAAATAAAGGTGGATTGTATTGGTGAACTATTTTTCAAATTGGTCCAGTTCAATACTCTCTTCCAAGTATTCTAACTATAAATAAAAAAAAAACACTTTTTATTTTATAACTAGCCGACCCGACGAACTTCGTACGCCTTACATATAAACCTTCCTCTTGGATCAGTCAATCTACTAAAAAAACCGCATCAAAATCTGTTGCGTAGTTTTAAAGATTTTAGAAGATTTAGATGAAAGAAGCGACTTTGTTTTAAACTATGTATTGATATTAGTGCAGAAGTGTAGACAAAGTGTTCATAATTAATTCAGCGTAGATAAATTTAGTTCTAACCGTAGCCCGCTGATCCTCCATCCTAGTTCCCTGAGCGCGCATCAGGAGCGCAAAGAAGTCGTCATCGGGCACGGTGGAGGCCCGGGGCTCCGCGGGTGCTCCGGGGGCCGGGACAGGGGCTGCGGGGGCTGCGGGGGCTGCGGTGGCGGCCCGGGAGCGCCCCAGCTCCGTGCGCTGAGAGTCTAGTCGGGAACCCTGAAAATATCAATACATTGTATAAAATAAACTCGCTTCCCGCGTCTGTCTCTATGCGTGCTTATATCTTTAAAACTATGCAACGGATTTTGATGAGGTTTTTTTTAATAGATAGAGTGATTCAAGAGGAAGGTTTATAAGTATAATACATGCACAACATAGTAATAAGTTAGGCGGTACGAAGTTCGCCGGGTCGACTAGTTATGTTATATTATGTAAGTTAATTTATCTATCGATTAATCTGGAAATGTTTTCCCTAAATAGTAAATCCAGTATTTTAGACGAAAGTGGAACGCGCGTAGTGCAACTGTCACTAAATATAAATCAATATCTATACCAATTATAAAGAGGAAAGATTTGATTGTTTTTATTTTTGCATCGAATAGGCCCCGGAAATACTGTACCGATTTGAAAAATTATTTCACTGTTGGGAAGCTAAACTGTCCCCAAGTGACATAGGCCCGGCGAACTTCATACCGCCTTACCTAATATGTACCATGTTGTGCATGAATTATACATATAAACCTTCCTTTTGCATCACTCTATCCTTTTAAAAAACGCAATTAAATCCGTTGCATAGATTTAAAGATACGACCATACATACATAGGGAAGGGAGCGATGCAGAAAGCGACTTTGTTTTAAGTACCATGATGTATTGAAGAGTCCTAGTGATTTATAATATAAATAAAATAAATAAATAACACATCACACTCAGAGCCCCTAACTAGGAAGAACCAGAAAGAAAAGTAGTTTTGGCTCTGCGTTGTCTGTCAGTCAGTCAGTCAGTCAGTAACGGAAGAGTTTTATATATATAGATTGCCGCCTTAGTGACTTACCCTTTTATTTATAAAATGTTAAAGAGCATTTTAGTTATTTGACGTATATGTCAATTTAGACTGGATGTCACGTATTTACCATACAACAAACCAGAGAAGTAGACCTCCAGTAACGCTACTTATAATCTACTCTATCTTTATGAATAACAATGTTATAATATAACTTGTGAGTGATGAATCAGCGATAATCTAAATGGAATACGTGTTAGAATGGCCGTTTATTTTATTGTTATCTTCTTATCTCTCCAACAGATCAATGGACGCCGAGCGCTGTTGGAATTATCTCTTACTTGCTTTTGATATGAACATAATACTCTCAAAGTTAACTAAAAACTTTGTAAAAATTAAGTAAAACTAATGCTTTTAGACTATGCACTATTTAATAACACATCACACTCAGAGCCCCTAACCTAACTAGGAAGAACCTGTATCTAGGGTACCCGAAACACACACAGAGACGAACATTACACACAGACCTGAAACTAACATCGATATTCATCATATCAATATTCGCCCCGCACGGGAATCGAACCCGGGTGCACACGCTTACTCAGTCCACATCACTGCCAACTGAGCCACCGAGAAGTCAAATATTTAAATACATAGATAGGTATTTATTCCTCAATCCTATAGATTAGTAGGTAGAAATGAATGAAATAAACTGTTAATGTGATTTTTACATCTTTGCCATGCTTGCTTCACTTTCATGCATGTTCAAATATTCGAACTTAGAAAAATATACATTGTTTAAGAGCCAGTTTACCGCGATGCTAGCGCCATTCGCGAAAAAAATTAATATCTTCTAAACTAAGGCAAATATAAAAAATGTGCACAGTATGACACTAGATAATCTTGATAAGTATTTTTTGAGCACAGTAAAGTAGTCCTAACTTAAAAGAACAAAATTATAAACAGACTAGAGGCTGCCCCGCGGTTTCACTCGCGCAGATTTGTCATAAACACAGAAACCCAGTTTTTTCCCGTTCACATGGGAATTTCGGGAAATCCTTTCTTAGTGCTTACCTACACCCCTCAGGGAACCCACGTGCCAATTTTCAGCTTTCTACGCCCAGTAGTTTCGGCTCTGCGTTGTATGTCAGTCATTCTGTCAGTCAGTCAGTAACGGAAGAGTTTTATATATATTGATTGTTACTAAAAGTGGCCACTTTTAGGAACACTCTGTAGCTTTCTTTGGTCTTTAACCTAAAAGCTATACAATCGTGCCCTAAAAATACTAGACTACATTATCTAGTGTCATACTGTGCCTGATTTTTGATATTTGCTTTAGTTTAGAAGATATTAATTTTTTCGGGAATGGCGCTAGCATCGCTGTAAACTGGCTCTTAAATATGTATTGTTCAACCGACTTGAAAAAAAGAGGTTACTTATCAGTTTCACCTGTATGTATATTGTATGTGTCCGTATCTCAACCGATTTTGATTCGGTTTTCAGAATAGTATTATTACATTCAGGAGAAGGTTTTGTCAAGTACCTATTTTAACCAATTTTGAAAAAGAGGTAGTTATCAGGTTATGTGTGTGCCAGTTTATTAAAACCGGGGGGGGGGGGGGGGGGGGTCACTCTTAAAAAAAATCGTTAATTTTAGCGAGGTGTTCCCGTAATCACCATAGAAAGCTCGACTCGCTGAGAATCACTGGACCAATTTTGATGTTTCAAGGGAAATTTTCAGGCGTAGATTAGCAAGTATACCTGAACTCTAGCGATCATATCCAGGAAGTCATCCTCGGGCCTCTTGGCAGCGGTGCCCCCCGCACCCCTCAGCCCCGGCAGCGAAGCCCCGCCCCCCGCCACCGCAGGCCCCGCCTCCCCCGCAGTCTCCTTCCGAAGCTCGGCTCGTTGAGAGTCCATTCGTTCGGATTGAAGAGAACTTATCATGTCCAGCATCGCTTCTTCCGTGTCACTGTGGATAGAACGACCATTTTTAGACCATAGTCAAGATTATACACTTTTATTGTTAAGGAAAATTTAACACACAGTAGGCATAGTTATACAGGACTGATTCCCGAAAACAAAATTAAAAAATAATGAACCGTGCTCACTTGAGGTAACTCAAAAGTTTTTGTAAAAAAAACTAAAAATGATGAGTACCATCTGAGCAATGACCTACGGTGGCCTAGCTGGTGTCAGACAAGACAGGGGGTGGAAGGCAATGCGAGAAGTCCATCGGCCTTACATAAGTTATCAGTTTTTTTATTATAAAAAAATTTTTAAATATTTTTATTTTTTTTATAAATTTATTCGAGTCACATCATGACGACTTAGTCGTGAAAACTTCCACCACGATAAAAAAGTGACCGGACGAAACAACGACCACTCTCAGACACCACTTCACACTATACTATCGATACAAAGGATAATACGGAAAACAAGTAGCTATTATTTTCCATTACATATGAATATAGGGTAAGACGTCTCATTCTTGGCTCCCTCGCTCTCATTTACGGCTGTACCACAAAATTATAACTTTCTTTGTGGTAGAGCCTTAAATGGGAGGAAACAAGTAATGGTACGGCTTACCCTATATTCCTATGTAATGAAAAATGTTAGATCTTTTTAACCGTATTATCCTTTGTATAATATATTGACAAGTGCATATAAATGAATAATTAAATAAAAAGCATTAAAAGCAAAAACAATGTATTTAAGAGTGCATTTACAACAAACGAACATAGAGCTAGAACAAGAGCATTATTTCTTGATATTTTAGTACAACTAAGGAAGGCTCTACGTCTGTTTACACGAAAATAATTTAATATAATGGGGATAGAATGAGCAATTCACTTGTTTGATATAAATGGACCCTTAAACATCCCGTTATTGGCCCTTTACATTTAGAGGCTGAACATAGTATTCTAAGCATTAAAAAGCATCAATACATAGAATAAACTAAAGTCGTTTTCCGCGTCTGTCCCTATGTATGCTTAAGGTGATAACTCTCGGTATGGCGCGAAATTCAAATTTTTCATGTTTTTTATTTATTCTGGCGAAAGTATACATTTTAAATAAAGTTTAAATGAATTCGCGTCTGTAAAAAACCATCTCCCACATGTTAATACAACGTTTTTGGAAGACAGACCTACAGATTTTGTGTCTAAGGATAAGGGATAAAAGGCCAAAAATCAAGTTCCTTGAATATACACAAAATCAGTAACTCTGTCTTTTAAAAACGATATATCACAATGTGGGAGATACATTTTTACGTACGAGAATTCATTTAAACTTTATTAAAATAATTAAAAAACGTAAAAAAAAAATTGAATTTCGCGCCGGACCGAGAGTTACCACCTTAAATCTTTAAAATTATGCACGGGATTTTGAAGAGTTTTTTTTAATAGATACAGTGATTTAAGAGGATAGTTTATAAGTAACAACATGCACAATATAGTAACAGGTCAGGCGGTTCGAAATCCGCCGGGGTCGACTAGTTAAAAACTAAAATGTACTTATAATTTTGATGTTTTAATTCTGTAGAATGTAAAGAATTCTTCAAATCAGCCTCTAAACGGGAGTGGCCAAGAATGGGACGACTTACCCTACATTTGATCTTAACAAACAAACTAAAAAAAAACTCCTACTGGTTATTTAACTCCATTTTCCGCGAGAGCACTCATTTAACACTGAGAGCCGAGCACGCGACCGCGCCGTCATGCCATCGCGATAACCAACGCGTTGAGATAACAATCGGAAACCGTATTAGTTTTTTTTTCTCTCTCTCTTAGCGTCCTTGAATAGCAAATAAGTTTGATAATAGAGCTGCTAGCCAGCCTCTAGTTCACACTTCGCACGGCCATTGTTACCTGCGTCACGTGACGTCACGGTCAATAAATACGACATTCAAATTATGTACAGTCACGGACTAGGAGGCCGTAACAGATTTGTCTATGGTTTCGTGAGCCCTAGACTGTATTACCAAAGAACAAGAGCTATTTTGCAGTACAGAAAAACCGGAAGTGTTACGCCGATCGTGTCCGCCACTGTACGATCTTTGGCCGCGAAGTTGTGTATAAATCCAGCCACGCTCAATATAAGATTCCATAGTTCCCTAGAGCCATCTTTTAGTAAGTAGCAAAACTTCCTTCATCATCATCATCATTTCAGCCGTAAGACGTCCACTGCTGGACATAGGCCTCCCTCAAGGCTCTCCATCTGTACCGATCGCAATTGACTGGAAAACATCGCTTTTAGCGATCAGATCGACCATTGCATGCAAATTCAATTACTTAATTTAATAAACTTTTGTCTATACCAATATTATAAAGAGGAAAGATTTGTTTGTTTGTTTGTAACGAATAGGCTGCGGAAATACTGAACCGATTTGAAAAATCATTTCACTGTTAGGAAGCTACATTAACCCCGAGTGTCATAGGCTATATTCGATTTTCAAAAAAATAAGCTGTCAAAATATGTAAACGGAAAAAAGATTGCACCTTGGGTTACATTATTTGAGTTTAGGTAAGGATCCCTAATTTATTTGAAAATTTAATATTAAAGCCTATGACACTCGGGGTTAATGTAGCTTCCTACCAGTGAAATAATTTTTCAAATCGGTTCAGTATTTCCGGAGCCTATTCGTTACAAACAAACAAACAAATCCTTCCCATTTATAATATTGGTATAGATAGCATGAACGATGGCAAATAGTAGGAACAAAAAGAACAAAAAAAGATAAATGTATGTAGGTAAGTGCATTTTACAAGAACCAAGCTATAGGGGTTTTTTTTTTTAAAAGAAAACTTTTTTGGGTTGAAAACTGCCCACCCGCGTGTAATTTTCGTAGGTATCACCAAACATTAGTTTTTTTTTCCATATAAATCTTTTAATATTGGATTAGCCGTTAAAAACGTGGGATTAGCCGGCGCGTGCGGTTCCGCCCGGCGGCGGCGGAGGCGGCGGCCGATTCGGCCTGCTAGCGTTGTGTGTCTCAGTTCACATCACATTAGATCATTAGTATAATAGTAATATTTTAACAGACGCGTGTTAATTAAACTACATACTTATACAGTACGAGCTTTCCCGGCTTACTTCGTTACGCCATAGAATATAAGATACTACAAAAGACTTGGCTTTATAGACTATGTTCTTTTGACTACCCAGAATGGCCGAATTAAAAACAAACAACAACAACAAATCACCTGTCAAAATATGTAAACAACGGAAAAAATATTGCACCTTGGGTTACGTTATTTGAGTTTATGTAAGGATCCCTAATTTTTTTGAAAATCTAATATAGCCTATTACACTCGGGGTTAGTCTAGCTTCCTACCAGTGAAATAATCTTTCAAATCGGTTCAGTATTTCCGGAGCCTATACGTTACAAACAAACAAACAACCAACCATATTTTCCTCTTTATAATATTGGTATAGATATCTCAAGTATGGCGAAAGCGATTTTAATGATTTTACATACCTATATATAGGTGAATTTTAATCGAAATATCTTTTAAGTTAGGTTAGCGAAATAAAAAAATCTTCCTACAATGCAATGTTTCGTATCGTGACGTGCATTCACGTTAGTCAAACTTAGTTTGAACAAGAAATTATTTTGTCCCTAACCTAAGATAAAAGATTCCAACTTCAATGATCGGGTCATCTTGATGTTGGTAGCACTAGCAGAATGCGAATTTGCCCTGGGCTCTCAAGAGGGTTTGTCAGGGTTAGGCGCGAAATTTTTTTTATTTATAACTAGTCGACCCGGCGAACTTTGTACCGCCTAACTAATTACTATTTTGTGCATGTATTACACTTATAAACCTTCCTCTTCAATCATTCTATCTATTGAAAGAAACCGCATCAAAATCCGTACCGTAGTTTTAAAGATTTAAGCATACATAGGGACAGACGCGGAAAGCGACTTTAATTTATACTAATGTATATATTGATGACGAAAGTATTTTTTTAAGAGGCATAGCACAGCTAAAGTAGCGCCACCAGGCAAATATCAAAAATTTGAAACAGTATTCCACTAGAAAATGTAGCCTAGTATCGTAGGGGATTGTTGTATAGCTTTTAGGTTAGAGACCAAAGAAAGCTACTGATCGTTGCTAAAAACGGCCACTTCTGGCAACATCAGTAGCTTTCTTTTAACTTTAACCAACAAGCTATACAACAGTGCCCTAATAAAAACTAGGCTACATTATCTAGTGGAATACTGTTTCACATTTTTGATAATTGCTTTAGTTTAGAAGTTTTTTTTGCGGGTGGCGCTACTTTAGCTGTGCTATGCCTGTTAAAGCAGCAAAGTAAAGTAAAGTAATGAAGTAAAGAAATTATTTATTCAATATAGGATACAAGATATCGCTTTGTGTAAGTCAATTAGACTAATCAATATATATAAAACTCTTCCGTGACTGACAGACAACGCAGGGCCGAAACTACTGGGCGTAGAAAGCTGAAAATTGGCACGTGGGTTCCTTGGGGAGTGTAGGTGAGCACTAAGAAGGGATTTCCCGAAATTCCCACGGGAACGGGAAAAAACGGGATTTTTGTGTTTATGAGAAATCTGCGCGGGAAATACCGCGGGACAGCCTCTAGTCTTATTAATATTGATACCTTATTTGGTAAAGTATCCTATACTGATAGAGGCGAGGTAGTTCAGGGTGCCCACCAATTGGCTCAGGCAAGCAAATGTTTGGCTTGCCTTATGACGACCTGGAGAGGCCCCCAAACGAGCCCTTCTCTGTCTGTCTTCTACTCGCTTTCGCAATGATTTTACAGCGTAGAGAAGAAAGGGGTAACAAACTCTACTTTACAATTTATTCCTTCTTTTTTTTCTTCACTTGTGACATTACAATACAATTAGGCGACAAAGCGTGAGAGACACCAATATAGACTAACCGGTGTTCTTCTGGCGGGGGGACGGGCGCGGGCGGCGCGGGGCGGTTCTCCTTGCCGTGCGCGTGCGCGTGCGCCAACGCCGCGCGTTGTTCGTCCATGCGCGCCGACTGGCAGCGCGCTACGATGTCGAAGAACGACTCCGCCGCCGCCGGGGGCTCCATAGGGCTCCCGTTCGGAAGCTCCGCTGAGTTTGTAGATGGTCGCTTGCCGTCTGGAGTCAACTGTAGGGCATATACGGCATTGTTCATGAAAAGCCGCTTCGCCATTATTGATTCCACTTTTTATTATTTGCGTGCATTTAGAGACTGAGCTGAATATAGGATTTATATCATTCTACAGCATTATCAGCCACAACAATGTAACGACATGGTGTTTTAATGTTGTAGAATGCCAAAAATCATATGACCTATGCCAATAATAGGAAGGTGGGACCAACAATGGGGCAACTTTTCCTAGATGTAAATAAATTTTATTAAAACAAATATATTATACATATAAACTGTACATATTAAATTTTCATCTATTTACTTATTTATGTTAAATTGATTGGTTGCAATAAAGTGTCATCTACTTATGTTACAATGATCCTAAAAACAAAAAAATACATATTCCCGTAACAAACAACAATGTACATCACCTGTATAAGTGACAGCTGCTCCATGCTCTGCCTGCGAACGCGCAGCGCGCTGAAAGGGGTATCCGCGGGGCCTGCGGGCGCTCCGGGGGCTACAGTGGCCGGGGCTGCGGAGGCCGGGGGCTCCGCCGGCAGTCCGAGCACCTTCCGGAGATCGCTCATGTTCATCTGAGCTGTGGCCACGCCCAGAACGTCGCCCAACTGTTTAACAATTGCATTTTTAGACACAGTATGGGATTTTACACAATAAATAATATCATTCATGTTGAGTTTATCCTATTGGATTAAAAAAATCATTATCAACTCAGGCTAAGGGGGGCGTCCACTGCTGGACATTCCTACACTTGCTGCTATCTATCTGTTGTGTTTGCATATGTCGTGGCCAGATCGTTAAATTGGCCACTTCATGATATGGCCGGCCATTTCATGAAAAGTGATTTTTTCATGAAATGGCCGATTTTCGTAGGCCAGATCATTGAAATGTCAACGTTTAACGATTTGGCCAAGTAATAGCATGACTATTTCATGAAATGGCCAAATGTTAGCGATCATATCGTTGAATAGTTAAAAATTTCTCCGCTAGTGGCGCTGTTGTTGCATTTGTGTTGTGTGTTTTGATTAGTTAGTGATTTCAAAATTGAGGATGAGAGAGGGCCTCATTCTTTAGAAATTCACTAATTTAGCAATATTAGCATTTATTGTATAAGTAACATACTTACTTATATTTTCCAATTTAAATAATTAATATTAAAGTACCTACATAGTACAAACATAATTAATGTTAAGTGATTATTTGATGTAAGTAACGTTATAATAAATAAAAAAATGATTAAGTATTATCTTTTTTTATTTCACCTTTATATATCACTCTACATTCATGATTTGGCCAAACGTGGTTGGCCAAATCGTTGAACGTTGTCATTTCAAATACATTTCAACGATCCGGCCAACGAAAATTGGCCATTTCATGAAAAAATCATTTTTCATGAAATGGCCGGCCACATCATGAAATGGCCAATTCAACGATCTGGCCACGACACATACACCGGATCTTAGTTCAAACTAATAATAATGTGAATTTTAAAAATCTTTGTCATCATCATCATTTCAGCCGTAGGACGTCCACTGCTGGACATAGGCCTCCCTCAAGGCTCTCCATCTGTACCGATCGCAGGTGGCCTGCATCCAGCGTGGACCCGCAGCCTTGCGCAGATCATCCGTCCATCTGGTCGGTGGACGTCCTACGCTGCGCTTGCCGATCCGTGGTCTCCACTCGAGAACTTTTCGGCCCCAGCGGCCATCTGTTCTGCGGGCTATATGACCTGCCCATTGCCACTTCAACGAGCTTATCCGCTTGGCTATGTCGGTGACCCTGGTTTCTCTGCGTATGTCCTCGTATCTGATTCAATCCCGCATAGAGATCCCGAGCATAGCCCGCTCCATGGCTCGTTGAGCTACTCGGAGCCTGTTCATAAGCCCTATAGTGAAGCACCACGTTTCAGAACCGTATGTGATCACTGGCAGCACAACGAAGGTACTGAGGAATATTAGACGAGAAGACGTTGCGTAGTTTCCCGAAATGTATGCTTCATCATCATCATCATTTCAGCCGTAAGACGTCCACTGCTGGACATAGGCCTCCCTCAAGGCTCTCCATCTATACCGATCGCAGGTGGCCTGCATCCAGCGTGGACCCGCAGCCTTGCGCAGATCATCAAATGTATGCTTATATCTTTAAAAATATGCGACGGATTTTGATGCGGTTTTTTTTTACAAGATAGAGTGATTCAAGAGGAAGGTTTTTAAGTATGATTTATGCACAAAATAGTAATAGGTTAGGCGGTACCAAGTTCGCCGGGTCGACTAGTAGTACAATGAACAAAACAACACAACTCACCTCCTTAGATATATTATAATGTTCAGTAGCATAATAAAGCGCCTTCTCATGGTTACCCAAGGCCGCATGGGCATTTCCCAGGGACCAGGCGGCACGTCCTTCGCCCACGCGGTCCTTGAGCCTCCTTGCAGCTGCCAGGTGCCTCGAGTGGAACTCCTCAGCAGCTCGGTACTCGCGGAGAAGGGTGTACGTGTTGCCCAGACTGTAGCAAGCCTGGGCTTCTACTGCTGCGTCGCCCATTTCTTCCGCGAGAGAGAGGGTGCGCCTGTTTGAATTTCAATCAATCAATATATATAAAACTCTTCCGTTACTGCCAGACTGACGGACAACACAGAGCCGAAACTACTGGGCATAGCGGGCTCAAAATTTGCACGTGGGTTCCTTGGAGAGTAAAGGGGAGCACAAAGGAATAATTTTCCGAAATTCCCATGGGAAAGAAAAAAACCGGATTTTTGTGTTTATGAAAAATGCGCGCGAGTAAAACCGCGGGGCAGTGGCTAGTACATAGTATAAAACTAAGTCGCTTTCCGTGTCTTTCCCTATGTATGCTTAAATCTTTCAAACTACGCAACGGATTTTGATGCAGTTTTTTTTAATAGATAGAGTGATTCAAGAGGAAGGTTTATAAGTATAATACATGCACAAAATACCAATAGGTAAGGCGGTAGAAGTTCGTCTGTCCCTATGTATGCTTATATCTTTACAACTATGCAACCGATTTTGATGCGGTTTTGTTATTAGGTAGAGTGACTCCAGAGGAAGGTTTATAAGTATAATACATGCACAAAATACCAATAGGTAAGGCGGTAGAAGTTCGCTGGCGCTTTACCTAGGGCGCAAGAGATCATAGTCAAATCTGTTACGCCGACCTAGACCGCCACAGTACTAAAGTGACAGATATCTATTTCAATAGAAAACATTGTGAAAATTATTTGCGGAGGCGTACTTTTTTATGTCCATAGTTATGCATTTCTGGCAGCTTCCATTTAGGTTCTATTACATTTAATTAAAAAACAAAAATTCCATGAAACAGGAAAATCTCAATTTTCGGAATAAAAAATAGTCTATGTCCTTTCTCAGGCTGTAGTATACCACCTGTGTACCAAATTAAATTTAGTAAAGTAGTTTTAGCGAGGAAGACGGACAGAGTTACTATATTGCATTTACAATCAATATATATAAAACTCTTCCGTTACTGACTGACTGACTGACTGACTGACTGACTGACTGACAGACAACGCAGAGCCGAAACTACTGGGCGTAGAGGGCTGAAATTTTGCATGTAGGTTCCTTAGGGAGTGTAGGTGATCACTAAGAAGGGATTTCCCGAAATTCCCACGGGAACGGGAAAAACGGGAATTTTGTGTTTATGAGAAATCTGCGCGGGAAAAACCGCGGGGCAGCCTCTAGTATTATTATGAAAATATGGATAAAATACTTCAATTATTGCGATTCATTTGTAATGTAACTATGTAGCTGGAAATTATATAAATTTTAGAGTGTTTTAGCCACATGGAAATGTTAATGCTAAGTATTATTCGCCATACGCAATGCACGTCGCAGACGCAGACTCGGCAACAAAAAACAATATTTAAATAAGAAAAAATTACAGGATGTTTGTATGCAAAGCGGTGAGGACACATTAGTAAGACACTACATTATTTTACGCTATGAAAATATCGCTGGCAAAGCGTAGGCAAGCACTAAAAATTAAATTCACTTGAAAACTCGCAATAGAAAATTTAACTGAATCGCTTTGGCTCGTAGCTATGCATTGCACTATTTTCTATACCAATTATATAGAGGAAAGATTTATTTTTTGTTTATTTGTTATACAATCTCACGCCTTTTATTCCACGAAGGGTTAGGCAGAGGTACCAGCTCAACAGCCGGACCCACGTTTAGCAGAGTTTATGCTTTTATTTTTTGTTTGCATCGAATAGGCTCCGGCGGAACTACTTAGCGATTTGAAAAATTATTTCACTGTTGGGAAGGCTACACTATCCCTGTGTGACATAGGCTATATTAGAAAAAAAAAAAATTGAGATCCTTACTTAAACTCATATTATTTATGTAACGCAAAGTGCATTTTTTCCCGTTGTTTACGTATTTTGGCAGTTGGTGGTTTGTTAGTTTTTTTCGCTCATTCTAAGCATACAAAGGAACATAGTCTATAGAGCCAAATCTTTAGTAGTGTCTTTATATTATATGGCGTAACGAAGTTCGCCGGGACAGCTCGTAGGTTAAAAATAGCATTTAATTTATAACTCTACATTCGCCAAGCTAAAAGCAGCAGATAATGCGATCTTTGTCTCACTACATATTCGCAAATTAAAAAAAGATTGCTGCTGACTGCTCCGTGGCTCAGTTGGCAGTGATGTGGACTGAGTAAACGTGTGCACCCGGGTTCGATTCCCGGGCGGGGCGAATATTGATATGATGAATATCGATGTTTGTTTCCGGTCTGGGTGTGATGTTCGTCTCTGTGTGTGTTTCGGGCACCCTAGATACAGGTTCTTCCTAGTTAGGGGCCCTGCGTGTGATGTGTTATTATTGTTATTATTAGATTACTACAGAGAAAGCAAACAAAACAACATGAGATAAAATTCTTATTGCTTGGGATAATTCTGGAAACAAGATCGCATCGCAAGATCGCAACATACAATGAGAATACTGTGATACATTAATTTCAACAGTCAACAAGACACAGTACGCTTATACAGTACAGGGGGGCAAGTTTCTTAACTAAAAACGAGTGACTCGTAATTGTCTTGTTAGCGATTTCGTTAACCATTGCCGCTTTAACAAAGGTAAATTCTGTTGCACGCTCAAAGAAAACAGCAATGGTTAACTAAGTCGCTAACAAGACAATTACGAGTCACTCGTTTTTAGTTAAGAAACTTGGTCCCCAGATGGCCTATTATGGCCGCATTTGCAATATTGCTTTTCGTCCTCCAAGTGTCAGTTAATCACAAAAAAAAACGCAAAGAGGACGCAAAGCAATATTGCAGAAATGGCCGTAATAGCCCCTCAGATCAAGTTATTTCAGCCGATTTAAAACAGCAAGACTATGCAAAATGCTACTGGCTGGCGACGCAAAACAACTTAATGATGTATTTCTCTAACATACGTAAAGCTAGCTAGACACAAAGATAATTAAATAAAAAAAATGAGGCTCAGCTATTACATTATTACAGTAGATTGTAAGATATATATTATGAATATATTTAAAATGGGTAAATTTTCTCGAGAGAAGACTGTTGGATAGGGCAAGCTAATCTGAATTGATTGATTGGTATGGTATATATGGAAACTGAAGTAAAACTAAGGAAAATTTAATATCTGGTTGTAGAATAGAATACAATACACACAAGTAAGATACAAATGCACATTATACAATAACTAGAGGCTGCCCCGCGGTTTTTCCCGCGCAGATTTCTCAAAAACACAAAAATCCCGTTTTTTCCTGTTCCCGTGGGAATTTCGGGAAATCCTTTCTTAGTGCTCACCTACACTCCCCAAGGAACCCACGTGCCAATTTTCAGCATTCTACGCCCAGTACTTTCGGCTCTGCGTTGTCTGTCAGTCAGTCAGTAACGAAAGAGTTTTATATATATTGATAGCTGTCACGGCAAGCTTCGTACGATTCTAAATTTTGAAGAATATTCTATAGCCTATATAACTCGGGGATAGCGTAGCTTCCCAAGAGTAAAATACTTTTTCAAACAAACAAACACAATCAAATCGTTCCACTTTATACAGGGCGTGTACAGCAGATGAGTGGGCATACGTAAATAGAGGGCAGGCAGGGAGGAACCTTTACTATAACGCATAGCAAAGGTAAGGTCCACCCTAAATATGAGTATTTTTTCCATATTTAAGACTTTTAAGACCCAAATAACTTTTATAAAAATTAACCAATTCGCAACCTTTAAATTTAACTGCCATCTTAGGCTCATACTAGTATTAAAAAACTATAATCAGGTGCACAATACAGCTACAAAGAAAAATGAGGACCCCCCAACTACAAAAGGATTAAAAAAATATCTTAGGTGCAAGTTAGGTAGTGTAGTACTAACTTGTAATGTTCAGCAGCATTTTCAAACTGTCCGAGGAAGATATGCGAGTTGGCGAGGTTTGTATTGGCGCGCCGCTCGGCCGCCTTGTCGCCCGCCTCGCGCGCCAGAGCCAACCTCTGCGTGTGGTACTGCAGGGCGCGGGCGAAGTCTCCCAGTAGGTAGCACGTGTTGCCAAGGTTACCGCACGCGCGACCTGTTCCTGCCCGGTCGCCGGTCAGCTTCATCAGCTCCAGGTTTTCTCTGGGGGCAAAATATTTACATTTACAAATTGACTGAGAGCTATATTAGTCGTGTATAAACTATCATGCAAACAAGCTCGAGTAGTGATTTACCTTCTCTTTGCTGGCGTCTTTAATATGCAAGCACGAGGCCTCAAAAGAGTTCATAAGTGAGGCAACTTCAGCTAATATAATAAAGACAATCCAACATTGAAAGGGAAAGCCTAAAAACATAAATCCATATGGATAAAAACTTGAATGAATATTGAAAAATAAAAAGAAAAAAATAAAATAATTCCTTGAAAGTTAGCTAAAACAACATCACACAGAGTAACATCAGAAGTTCTGTAGTTCATAGGAATTATATTTGTTGGTAAATTATTGATAAACATTACAGTAAGTATATAACATACTGTATGTTAACATACCGTATAGGTACCAGTTATGTCTGCGCGCGGTGAAAATATGAACCAATTCAGCAATCTGTCAGTAAATAGCAATTTGTTGTAAAGGTGGGTAAAGTAAGTCAAGTAACGTATACAGTGGCGCCCTTAGTCTTAGGCGCTGGCGCGGACTCTAATACATGGGCTTTTCTAAAACAATAAAAATTTACAAAAATACTGACTCGTAATAGTTGACAGCCTGCAGCAAACAATCGCGCACCTCCTGCGGGAAATGCCCCGGGTCCCCTTGCCCCACGCGGCCCAGCTGCTTAGCCTGAGCGTGGTAAACGTTGCCCAGGTTGTACAGCGCCCGCCCTTCGCTCAGCCGGTCGCCCAGCTCCCGCGACAGTTCCAGGTGACGCTTGCAACACTGGATGGCTTCCGAGAACTTGCCCATCACTTTCAGGGTGTTGCCCAGGTTGCCTGAAGCTTTGGCTTCTCCTAACTTATCGCCCATTGTTCTGGAAATTGTTTTGTTTTTTTAATGATGAAGTTAATCAACTTAAAATAATTACTAAAAACTGCAACTTTTTTTTCTTCGTCAAGCAGTGACACACAATTGCAAAGGCTGCCCTTTGCAATTGTGTCACTGCCTAGTAATTTAGCATAGTATATTAGTAAGTATAGCAGCTTTAAAAATCAAATAAGTACAAAATAACATTGTATCTCACTAAGATCCCATAACCCTTCACTAACAAAGCTTTTTTAGACTACACCTAAACAAACCAAAATTTTATTTTGTTGCTGAAGGTTTCACAGACAATTTGCTAAGTTGGCACTAAAAAGATCTCCCATTACTCCCTCAAACAACAGCAGACAAGGGTTTTAGTGGGCAAGAACCCCACATGTTAGGAGTTTTCCAACTAAAAAAAAAAGGGTTTCACAGACAAATTATTCAACACTAACCTGGCTAGAGTGAGGTCGTGCTTGTGGTACTGCATGGCTTTAGTGTAATCCCCCAGGTAGAAGTATGCATTGCCGAGCTGGCTGTAGATGGCACTTAGGGTCCGCAGGTCGTCTGTACCGGCCTGGATGGCAGCCTGAAAGAAGGCCACACCTGCACGGCAGTCCCCAGCCTTGCATAGCCGCTCTCCCTCCAACGCCAGCTCCAGACACATTGAGCCTCCATCGCAGCTCTGCAATTAAATAGAATGTGTCTGATAAAGCAACAGGTTAAGCAATGTTCACGGACTGTAATAAAACTCTTTGAACAAATTTGCCTTTTAGTAAGTTTTATATTTTCTTTTGGATACAGTTTTTACTACACAAAAACACAGTTGATACAACATTTTATGGAGAATTAATGGATGCACAGTCAAATCTATGAGTCATAGCATTAGTTAGTGAATATACTCCTCATTACTGCACACATATTTGGATTTGGTCTGGGGATGGATCTTCAAGTTACCTACCTACTTATTGTTGTTGGGATGGGCGGCATTACCATTGTAGTGCCACAGTAGGGCAAATAGACCCCCCCCCCTCAGAGAGTTACCACTTTGTCAATGATTTGCTATGCATTAGGGAAGGAACGTGAGGTCAGTTGTAGGGTAGGGTGACGACTTCCTACTGTAACTGGGTCCCTCTAGTTTGGTAATACTTTCGTAGGTAACTTAGCAAAAACCAACCAGGGTGGTATTGTTTGGTACGAAATATCAAGCAGAAAACAACACAAACCTGTGTATCCGACGCCAGCTTCTCTTCGCTCGTGCTCACCGACATGATTGACTTACTATCGCTGAAACGAAAAACTATAACTTGTGTACAAATATCAATTGCATTTCGCAAAAATAATTTTTTTTGTGACTTGGGCGTTGTGGGTTACTGGGTAGCTCGTAGGTTTAGAAGAAAGAAAAAAAAAACAGTTGAACATAGAGGTGAGAATAACTGCTATTTTTCAATCGCATGCGATCGCTGTTATGCTATTTTCAAACAACTGCGATTTTAAACTGCGATCGGCAACGAAAATGCGATCGGCAACGAGAATGCGATCGGCAACGAAAATGCGATCGGCAACGAAAATGCGATCGGCAACGAAAATGCGATTGACAACGAAAACGCAGGATGTAACTAGACATGCAAGTTTGCTCTAATATAAATATAGATATTTTTATTGAAGTGCAGCAATTATCGATATTACTAAACCTTATATAAATATTTTTCAGCAAAATATCTTTATAGTACATTTCATATTAATTCGATAGGAGTGAGATCGCAATGCTTCAATGCGTTTCGTTGCTTTGCTAATGACAAGCTGTCACATGCGATCGCGTTTTCGTTGCTGACGGCAACGACAACGAGATCGTTGCCGGCGGCAACGAGAACGCGATCGTTGCCGGGCAACGAGAACGCAATCGTTGCCGGGCAACGAGAACGCGATCGTTGCCGACGGCAACGAAAACGCGATCGCATTATACATTCGTTGTGAAAAGCAATGCGATTCGTTGCCATGAAATAACGAGTGTTTTTAAATGCGATTGTAAATAACGACCACCTCTAGTTGAACATAGATTAGATAACGCTATATTGCCATCAGGAAAAAAACCTCGCTCAACCTACATGGAAAAGTCGCTAGATTTTGAAAAAATCCGTGTAGGTATGTACAAAACCGCTTGAAGTTTATAAAAGAAATTCTTAAAAAAAAGGCAAAATTGTATGTATCTAAAGAAAATTTCACGAATAAAAAACACTTATTGATAACATTACTTAATGAGGGGTTTACAAAGTGACATTTAGGAAAAAATTATAGTTTCGTAAAATGCCCGTAAATAGCGTTATATGGCGTAATAGACAAATGTAAGTACCTAATTCAAATTAACTTGAAAAGTTGAAAACAAAACCAAACAAAACTATTTGACTGGCGCGTAGCGGCGGTTTCCTTACTCTGAGGACTGGACTGGCGCATGACGAGATCCTGAATTATTTTGAGCTTGATTCATTCATCTTCACCTGTAGATTTTTGCTAGCGCCATCTGATAGCGATGTGATAAACCTTGTTTTTTTTTTCTGAAATATCTTGTTTGCCATGTTAGTCAATGATATATAAAAAAAAAAATATGGCAAACATTTTCTTCTTCGTTTTCTACAGGAGCAGAGGTTGAAGGAGTTTTAGAAGAACTTTATTGATAGCTCATACAAACTACCAGGCTTGAGTCAAGCCGCTTGACAGAATTCTCTAAAATGTATTTTTTTTGTCGCTAAATCCTTAAAAAATTAGAGCTAACAACGACGCTTAAATTCTGCTCTTCCGCTAGATCAACCTCACTGCAGTGCAGAACAGAGCGGCGATCTCTCTGAGATGCACAGACGACTGGATAGTGGATTGTTTTCTTATTTTCTTTTAGTGCAAAGGTATTTTGGATAGGTGCAGCCAGCTTACTTTGAGGTGGTCAGGTGCTGGCTGGCATGGTGCTGCTGAGTAGAGGTGAGAATAACTGCTATTTTTCAATCGCATGCGATCGCTGTTATACTATTTTCGAACAACTGCGATTTTAAACTGCGATCGCACTTTCGTTGTCGATCGCATGATATCGCGATCCGGCAACGAAAATGCGATCGGCAACGAAAATGCGATCGGCAACGAGAATGCGATCGGCAACGAAAATGCGATCGGCAACGAGAATGCGATCGGCAACGAAAATGCGATCGGCAACGAAAATGCGATTGACAACAAAAACGCATGATGTAACTAGACATGCAAGTTTGCTCTATAAGGCTATGAACGCACAGGCGGTTTTTTGCCGCGCGGATTTTATGTAACATATTGAATCCTATGGAAGTGTGCGCACCAGCGGATAAAAAACCGTAAAAACACGCTTGTGCGTTCGGAGCCTATGAATAAGGTTGAAAATTAAATAACAAACTTTGACACCGCGCGGAAATAAAAGCGTCTGTGCGTTCGTAGCCTAATAATCAATGTTAATATGGATATTTTTATCGAAGTGCAGCAATTATCGATATTACAAAACCTTATACAATTTTTTTTCAGCAAAATGTCTTTTTAGTACATTTCATATTAATTCGATATGAGTGAGATCGCAATGCTTCAATGCGTTTCGTTGCTTTGCTAATGACAAGCTGTCACATGCGATCGCGTTTTCGTTGCTGACGGCAACGAGAACGAGATCGTTTCCGACGGCAACGAGAACCCGATCGTTGTCGGGCAACGAGAACGCGATCGCATTATACATTCGTTGTAAATAGCAATGCGATTCGTTGCCATCAAATAACGAGTTTTTTTGAATGCGATTGTAAATAACGACCACCTCTACTGCTGAGGCGTCATTATGGCCCAGTGAGGTGGGGAAACGCTTTAGGTAGGGGTAGGCCTCATATGGATAGGCTTCGGAGACCTAGCGTTCCCCATCTCACTGGGAGACTTCAGAAAAACCCCACTGTACTGACTCTCTGAACTTCTGTCTGATTAGAGAAACCTGGAAGTTAATGAATGGATAAGAATCAATGTTAAGAATTGGCTGCTTTGACTACATTCCTATGCCTGCACAATAAGCAAGTAAGAAAAAAAAAGGTGAAAATTGCACACACGGCCGTTTAACCCTACTATCGAAACGCTAGCCATAGGCGCCATCTTGAAACTGGTCATGTATGACAGGCACGTTGCTTGTGATTGGCTGGTTTGAAAAGCCGGCCATCGGCCATTTTGGCTTGTTATAAGAGTCTATTACACCTTTCCTAAATCAGTCTCTGATTTCAGTCAGTCCTGATTCAGGACAGTGTAATTGCATTTAGAGAGCTATCATCCGATTTAGCTACCGATTTAGAACAAAGACGCCCTAGCTCCAGTGTTGCCAACTGGATGAAATAGTAATCCGCCAGATAAGGTTCCTCAAGTGAAGACTTACTCCCTCATTTGAGGGGGCTCGTTACAGAAAGGTGAGTGAGTACACCTGTGTACCTCGTATAAAACTCGTAAGCGGGCTCGTGAGGAGTGAGGCGTCGTGAGGAGTAAGGCGTCGTGAGGAGTGAGGAGGCGTGAGGTGTGAGGCGTCGTGAGGCATTAGGATTGTGTTTTAACGACGCCTCACACCCTCACTCCCTTGAAAAAATAAACAACGCAACGTAGGCCTCAGGTCCCACGCCTACCTCATTCCTCACGCGCAAGTAAACGAAATGAACCCAAGTAAATGAGGACTAGGTGAGGTGAGGGAGGTATAGCGATCTACTGATCTAAGTAGGTAATGGTTTTTTTCATACGAGAATTAATTTAAGCTTTATCAATACATAGTATAAAACAAAGTCGCTTCCCGCGTCTGTCCCTATGTATGCTTATATCTTTAAAATAATGCATAGGATTTTGAAGCGGTTTTTTTAAATAGATAGAGTGATTCAAGAGAAAGGTTTATAAGTTTGTATAATACGTGACAAGATAGAAACAGGTAAGGCGGTACGAAGTTCGCCGGGTCGACTAGTTAAAAATAAAATAGAAATTAACCCCGTCGAAAAAAAAATATAGATTTGTATTTTGAAAGTAAAAAATATTGTTAAATTGTCGTTTTTTTTTTCTATTTTAAGATAATTCTCATAATCCGCTTAAAAAACCAATAGCCACTAAATACAAAAAAAAAATGCCACTAAATGGGGGTTCCAATCCAACCAAACCACCAGATGTTGTGGAAAATCCACTAAAGTGGCAACACTAAGCTTAGATCGCGACTGACTAAGGAAAGGTGTGATTGCAAACTACGCTGGCTAAGTTTCCTAAAAAGAAACCTACCTAATTAGGTTGTTAATTCAGAGACTTATTCAGGAGAAATGTAATAGGCCCTTTATCCTTCTTCTTTGTCTTTGTTTTATTTCATCTTTGTTTTGCTTTGCAGAAGTTTTGTTTGATTTGAAAAGCTTTTTCTGCTTGTAATCTCGACTTTTAACTGTATTAACTTCTGAAAAATGCTTCTGAATATGACTACGTAGTGCTGTGATTGCAAAAAAAGCGTCAGGACGCTATTTTGTACCATTTAACGTGCGGTGATAAAAGACAAAAAGTGTACCTAGTTACTGTGGCTAAATCGTGATGAACTAAAGTATCAACTGAACAGTTTTCCACCTAAAACGACCCACTGACCGCTTTCCAAGCTTGTTGATAGTGAAAGACACTTCAAAAGGGTTTTTCACTTCGAAATACTACCTCGTGGGTCGTCGTTCCGTCTTTCCTACGCTGTTACCCATAAGGTAAGATATCTTGGGAATAATTTACTGTTTGGTAGATAATACATGTTGTAATAGGTACCAGAGTAGAAAAATATCCCTGCTCCAGGTTTCAATCTACCTCCCAAAGCCATAATATCTGTTCACCCGTTCTTGAGTTATGAATAGTGTAACTAACACGGTTCTTTTATATACTTGTATGTTGAATTTATTTTTAAAAGGTTTGTCGTAGTCCAGGGAAGGTTTAAAACCTGAGAAAAGATTGAAAAATGCAATGAAGATAAAAACAATTACATTTTTTTAATAAAATTGTAAAGCGATTGAAGTTCACCAGGACAGCTAGTTTATATTATAAACGAAGTATTTTAACATGTTTTATTAAGATCATTAATAGTTTAAGTACTATTTGTACAACTTTACTTTGAAAATAAAAAAAGGTTTTTAGAAGCTTCCGCTAACAATTTTGATATACTTTTTTTAAAACCTTTAACTATAATATTAAATGTCATAATACTGGTCTATACTTTGTGTAGAAGCTTTTGTTAGGGCTAATAATTGAATAAGTATTTAATTTTTATTTTGTTTTTCATTTTTATGTAAACTTTTTTCTTTAAACTTGTTTTGTTTACTAGTGACTTAGTAACCTAGTATACTATGAGTGGATTGTTGTTGTATTTCTATATGAACTCTTTAATGTCACTACTAAAATAAATTAGTTTTAAAATTTATAATTATAGTTAAATTTTTCCCATAGTTGCAATAGCTTCGCCACACCTTAGGGAGGTATGGATTTAAGGGGTAATTTACCATTGGCAGCGATTTGACTTATTTTAATTATGTTAATTTTATTTTTACAGACAGGAAAGGGCTACCAGCCCAAAGGAGCCAATTATAGAGAACATCTCTAAACAATTAAATTAGGTATGTTTTTTTTTCTATTTGAATTTAATATATTCAAACAAATTATTGAGAAAATATAATATTAAGAAAATATAAATTATTTTTTGTTTATATTTTCAGATATTCCAAGTCCCTCAACCTTTGAGTTTGCTGCGTTGCCACGGCTTACCACAAGAAACAATAAAGACATGGATTCGTAATAGGTATTTATTATTTATATATCATTTGTGACATGACAGCTATTTTGCAGTTTTGCCTATGTTCAGTATGTTGTATGGGGGGATCAGCTAAGGGTATGGGGTCCCCTTTTTGCTTATAACTCGGACATCTTAAGGAATAGCTTTATGATTACTTACTACGTTTTCCCCGGAAACTGGTCACTTTAGGGAATAACCGATAGGGACAAAAAGTGCTTGTATTAAACTCCTCTACAAGATCCCATCATAAAAAAGTACTCTTATGGGGACAATTTTTTTTTCATATGGATCGATAATTTTCTAAGTCAGATAAAAATTAAGTTGAAAATCCTTTAACGGGGTTCGATAGTGTGGCTGACGCTGACCAATATCGCCCAGAGAACCCTGCCACTCCGTGGCCTTATTTCGGAGTTAGAGGTCGTCAAAATATATCCGGACGTTTTCCCCGGAAACTGGTCACTTTAGGAAATACCCGATAGGGACAAAAAGTGCTTGTATTAAACGCCTCTGCAAGATCCCATCATAAAAAAGTACTCTTATGGGGACTTTTTTTTTTCATATGGATCGATAATTTTCTAAGTCAGATAAAAATTAAGTTGAAAATCGTTTAACGGGGTTTGATAGTGTGTCTGATTCTCATCAATAACGTCCAAAGAACTCTGCTACCCCTTCGCCCCATTTCGGAGTTAGAGGTCGTCAAAATATATCCGGACGTTTTCCCCGGAAACTGGTCACTTTAGGAAATACCCGATAGGGACAAAAAGTGCTTGTATTAAACTCCTCTGCAAGATCCCATCATAAAAAAGTACTCTTATGGGGACAATTTTTTTTTCATATGGATCGATAATTTTCTAAGTCAGATAAAAATTAAGTTGAAAATCCTTTAACGGGGTTCGATAGTGTGGCTGACGCTAACCAATATCGCCCAGAGAACCCTGCCACTCCGTGGCCTTATTTCGGAGTTAGAGGTCGTCAAAATATATCCGGACGTTTTCCCCGGAAACTGGTCACTTTAGGAAATACCCGATAGGGACAAAAAGTGCTTGTATTAAACTCCTCTGCAAGATCCCATCATAAAAAAGTACTCTTATGGGGACATTTTTTTTTTCATATGGATCGATAATTTTCTAAGTCCGATAAAAATTAAGTTGAAAATCCTTTAACGGGGTTCGATAGTGTGGCTGACGCTGACCAATATCGCTCAGGGAACCCTGCCACTCCGTGGCCTTATTTCGGAGTTAGAGGTCGTCAAAATATCTCCTAATAATATCTCCTGAAATCTCCTCTAACAATATATTTTTATTATAATTTTTAATGTGAACTTGTCTCACGACCTCATGAAGCAATATAGTAGCTACATTGCACGTCCTTTTGTACTACACTACACTACACTATTAACAAATCCGTCACCGTAATGTCTGTATGTCTGTCTGTCTGTCACTCTGGCACTCATCAAAAAGTCTCTAACACTAGATTTCTGTATTTTTTAGGAAGTATTAATAAAATACATTGTTTGCTCTTCAAATTATGTTTTGATTTTTTTCAGATGTGCCTCCCCAATTAAGAAAATCAAAAAAGACAAGTGCATTCATGAAGCGACTAGTAAAATAATTAAAGATTTGAATACAACTGGGCAAAAATATACAAATTCACAAATGATGCTTTAGTTTCATTTATTTTCAGGACTGTAATAATTCTCGTAGAGAAACTGTTGGTTGTCTGGTAAGTATGCGATGCCACTTTTATGAAGATAGTTAAAAGTCGCATAGCCAGCATATAGTTTCTTTACAAGAATAAAGAATAAATTAATATTATTATTTAAAGAATTTGAAAAATGAAAAATTTAGGTGAGCATGCGAAAAAAAAACAGAAGGCTGAATACGCTGGGGTCCTTTGCCCAATATAAGCTTACAATTAAGAATAAAACAACTGTCATACATCACTAGTCACGGCTTTCACTATGGCAATTTTTTTTATTACTGAGATGGCCGTCTGATACGTAGTATCTCTAGTTGGTCTGTGATTGCACAGTGGAATGAAAACAACTTTACTTTCTTCGTTTCATTTTATTTTCAAATTCACAATACATTCAGATTGCAAAATAATGTAAAACAATGAAAAGACTGCAGAGGCTCACTTAGTTTAATATGAGGATAAAAAAAAAACAATCAGTAATAGAAAATTCGCCCGTGTGAAGACAAACTGCGATGTTCGCAAACCGTTGCAAGATTCTCGGTTTCCCTTGACGCTGAAGCAGCATGGACGCAGCAGCGGCGACTGTTGATGCCGATTTAGGCAAATCATTCGGCTTTTTCATCAGTACTGAAGAAGAAGATCATCCCACTATACATAAACAAAGAAATACAGTGATAAAATTTACAAGAATTCCTACTCACGAATTTGTAAACAAAGGTAAACAACAGCAGTTTTTAACAATCTGATGTTTTCATCGCTCTTCAGGACTGGAATACCGTTCTAGTCTTGCCAGATAGCTTTAAGTCGAATATGTACTTACTTTTAACACTGATTACAGTTAAATTACTAATATTCTGCTAAAATCTTCAAAGATTATGTAAGTTGTTGTGATTTTCTATTTATAACTTTGTTTTCCCTAAAATTGGTAGCTGTAAATGTTTTATAAATAAGTTGTTTGTTTCGGTTTGTGTTACAAGAGCTACCTGGTTATAAAATGTAAGTATAGCTCGCAAGGTAATGACATTCCTTTGTGGCCCGACACAGTCTTTACAATCTCTGAATTTTTTAACAAGTTTATTATTTTGCAGTATCATGGATGCAGCCCCGCATCCGCCGCATCACCAGCTTAGATGACCAGCTGCTGCAGTCCCCACGCTCCATGAAGACAGATGCTCAGCCCCACGTCCTGCCTTCTTACACCCAGCGGAAGATAGCCACCATTGAGGAGGATGATGAGCACGACCTGCATCCTAATTTTTGTATGTTGTTTAATTGTTTCCCATATAATTGCTTCGCTAAAGGCAGCATTCAATCTCTATAGCATTGATTGAACAAAGAAACAATCTTAAAATGGCGGCCGTTGTATAGACTGTCTCTAGTTTTAACTCTTCCCTCTTACTAATAAACACAAGATTGCATGGGTTTGGCCGCCATAACGAGATTTTTTCTTATTATTATTTCTATCTTTTCATATTAAATTTGTTACATTATAACAAGTAGTCAGGTAGATTAAAATCATCAAGAAAACCTAGGTTGGTGCTCAATTGATAGACACAATTTACTATATTTTTTTTACAAATATTTTTTGAGAGCTATGGTTTTAAAAGCATACAGTTTTTCACAATGCAATGTTTGTCTATAGATGGCAGAAAAGCAAGTACTGCCAGGAGCAACCGTGCGGTGCAGGTGCAAGAGGCGAAGCAGGCCCGGTCGCTCAGTAACAGAACCACTACAGCAGTCACTAGTGCCAAATGTAAGGATCATTTGTTTTCCACTATCATGAACCGTTGGCACTGGGTTTTCATATTACCTTACAAAGTGTATAACCAGCATATAATAACAACCTTTCAGTATATAGCCCTAGAAGTTAGAATTAAAATTGCATAAATACATACAAACAAATTCGCTGCCCGTGGCTGTCCCTATGTATGCTTATATATCTTTAAAACTACGCAACGGATTTTGATGTGGGTTTTTCTTAAAGAGTGAATCAAGAGGAAAGTTTATAATTATGTATATTACATGCACAACATAGTAAGTAATAGGTAATGGCGGTGCGAAGTTCGCCGGGTTGACTAGAAGGCTATAAACAATTACTACCACAGTTATAGCATTCTAATCCTCTAATACACATTACAACCAAATTAAAGTAAATTTATCTCTTTGTGATCAGAGTCAGTAGGTAAGGCGGTTTTAACTGTTAAATAAAGCTTGTACAGTTCACTGACATTTTCAGCAAATTCTATGATTGTTGTATTATAACTTTCTAATGTTTATAAAATTTTTGTACACAGATTCAAAAGAAATGAAACCAATTCCAAAACTGAATAATGCGTTAACCAAAAAAGACAGCAACATTAAAAAAATTGAAAAAAATAAAAATATCAACGTGTCACCTAGTCGGAGAACAGATCAGAGCAACGATAAGAATAACCAGACTGTGAAGGAAAAAGGTAACATTTACAGCTGGGAATAGTAAAGTAAAAAATGATTTATTCAATACAGGATACAAGATATCGCTTATTGAAAGTCAATTAGACTAATCTAATTAATATTGATACCTTATTTCGTAAAGTATCCTATACTGATAGAGGCGAGGTAGTTCAGGGTGCCCACCAATTGGCTCAGTTAAACAAATGTTTGGCTTGCCTTACGACAATGTTATGGTCGCCCGAAGACGCCCCCAAACGAGCCCTCCTCTGTCAAATGATTCTACTAGATATAATAGACCTCCTGTCTCATTTAGCTGTGTTTTATAAATCCACTATTTGGTAAAAGTTCACCATCCATATCCATATCCATCCATACATAGTATAAAACAAAGTCGCTTCCCGCGTCTGTACCTATGTATGCTTATATCTTTAAAACTATGAATCGTATTTTGATGCGGTTTTTTTTAAATATTTAAAGTGAGTCAAGAAGAAGGTTTTTATGTATAAAACATGTACGACATAGTATAATAGATATGCGGTACGAAGTTTGCCGGGATGACTAGTTGGACATAAGGTGAAACTTTTTTTTGCTGGGTTAAATAAATCTAGAATCTATATTGTTGGTGATGGACTCATTGACCTTTTAAGTTGGCACATTCAGCAATAAAAGAATTTGTTTAATCAACATTCTTAAGTAAAATTTCTTGCTTTTTGCTGACTCTTCTGCTGACAGAGCTATGTATGTTAACAAGTTTAATGAATCGTAATTTCCGATACACACAATTACACAAACAAAATACACAACATTATTATTATTAATTCATGAGGCTTAATAAAACAATATATATAAAACTCTTTCGTTACTGACTGACTGACTGACAGACAACGCAGAGCCGAAACTATTGGGCGTAGCGGGCTGAAATTTTGCTCGTGGGTACCTTGGGGAGTGT
Source organism: Euspilapteryx auroguttella (assembly GCA_951802225.1). NCBI lineage: Eukaryota > Metazoa > Arthropoda > Insecta > Lepidoptera > Gracillariidae > Euspilapteryx > Euspilapteryx auroguttella. The sequence continues at coordinate 21,911,444 of OX637641.1, read as the reverse complement.
AGGGCAGCACTAAGAAGGGATTTTCCGCTGGGCACCCTCTAGTATAAAAAAAAATCTGTCTCCGAGATTGTTATCCAGTAAGCTACCTATTTAGTGTATTACCAACATGTTAACACTATGACAAATTTAGTTACAGTACGCAGTTCGATAAGCAACCTAACACCTCACACGCTCAGCCGAGCCAACCCGCGGGCGAGAGCCGCTGCGCCCGCGCCGCCCGACAAAATACTCCTCATCAAGAACAAACTCAAAGCCGAACAGAAACCTACTCCCAAACAACAGAGACTCAAAGAAAACATGTCTAACAAATCTGTCGACATCATCCGCGTACCCATAGAGAGCAGGTTCAAAGTCCGCCCCAAGCAAAATAACCAGGAGAAAGTACTCAAAATACAGAATAGATTGATTGATAATGCAACGGAAACTGAGTCCAGACAATGCAAGGACGCGGAGGCTTGCACGGACTTAGTCCCCGTCGGAGTCGATAAGGGAGTGTACACGGGAGATTCCGATCTCTACGACTCCCTGAATATACCAAATGTGTCGCTCAAACAGAAGAGCGAACTAGTCAACTTAATTAGTAAATCCCTACCAGACTTGAAAGTGCCAAACGACAAACTGGAAGTTTCACTAAACAACTCCAACTCATACATTATAGGGCAAGCCACGTTAACGTATACGACTAAAAAGAAGATAAACATTCACGTGGTTAAAAGTGATCCTTTTCCGTATCCGGTCAACGTTTTGTCAGTGCTGCGAAGCGAAAGAACACAGGCAAATGATCATTGCAACAAATTATCTTGTACAGACGTAATTGGCTCAATAAGGAGTAACAAAGCCCTGATGCCGCGCGACAGCCTTTCGGAGCAATTCGAGCGGGAATTGAACTTTATAGATTCGTTTTTGGAGTCGCTTCAGTACTTGGAGAATTCGGAGAAGTGTAAGAGTGTGGAGGGTAGGCTGAGCCTGGAGGGGCAGCGGGGAAAGGAGGAGGAAGGGAAGGAGTTTGAAGGGAGTGGGGAAACGCAAGACGCCGCCTCGCGGACGCTGTGCCTGGTAAGTTTGTTAACTACTTTGTTGTAGGTCTAAGGTACAGTTCATACTGCTTGAAATTGCTTAATTTTATCTTGGCACAAAAATGTAGATTTTTTAAAAAAAGTGGCATAATGGTTGTATGAAAATTTGACGGATTTTCTTACAATGTTGCACTATTTAATTTTTTAATTATTATGGCGCACTGTACAACATTATCCATACTAATATTATAAATGCGAAAGTAACTCTGTCTGTCTGTCTGTCCTGCTTTCCTGAGAAAACTACTGAACCGATTTGGATGAAATTTGGTATATGGATAGTATAGAGCCTGAGAAAGGACATAGGCTACTTTTTATCGCGAAATTCCCACAGGAATATTGGGAATTTTATGTTTCAAGGGAAAGTGCGCTAGCGAAGCCGCGGGGGCACACTATATTTATACAATGTATAGTCTAGAGCCTGAGAAACGAGATAGGCTTCTTTTTATCCCGGAATTCCCACGGGAATATTGGGAATGGGGCACACTATAATCTATATAGGTATATGAAAGAAATTCGTGTTAATAACAGTATTTATGAGTCAAGAACGGCTGAAATTATTTTCAATAATCCATACTAATATTATAAATGCGAAAGTAACTCTGTCTGTCTGTCTGTCTGTCTGTCTGTCTGTCCTGCTTTCCTGAGAAAACTACTGAACCGATTTGGATGAAATTTGGTATATGGATAGTCTAGAGCCTGAGAAAGGACATAGGCTACTTTTTATCGCGAAATTCCCACAGGAATATTGGGAATTTTATGTTTCAAGGGAAAGTGCGCTAGCGAAGCCGCGGGGGCACACTATATCTATACAATGTATAGTCTAGAGCCTGAGAAACGAGATAGGCTTCTTTTTATCCCGGAATTCCCACGGGAATATTGGGAATGGGGCACACTATAATCTATATAGGTATATGAAAGAAAGTCGTGTTAATAACAGTATTTATGAGTCAAGAACGGCTGAAATTATTTTTAATAATCCATATCCATACTAATATTATAAATGCGAAAGTAACTCTGTCTGTCTGTCTGTCCTGCTTTCCTGAGAAAACTACTGAACCGATTTGGATGAAATTTGGTATATGGATAGTATAGAGCCTGAGAAAGGACATAGGCTACTTTTTATCGCGAAATTCCCACAGGAATATTGGGAATTTTATGTTTCAAGGGAAAGTGCGCTAGCGAAGCCGCGGGGGCACACTATATTTATACAATGTATAGTCTAGAGCCTGAGAAACGAGATAGGCTTCTTTTTATCCCGGAATTCCCACGGGAATATTGGGAATGGGGCACACTATAATCTATATAGGTATATGAAAGAAATTCGTGTTAATAACAGTATTTATGAGTCAAGAACGGCTGAAATTATTTTCAATAATCCATACTAATATTATAAATGCGAAAGTAACTCTGTCTGTCTGTCTGTCTGTCTGTCTGTCTGTCCTGCTTTCCTGAGAAAACTACTGAACCGATTTGGATGAAATTTGGTATATGGATAGTCTAGAGCCTGAGAAAGGACATAGGCTACTTTTTATCGCGAAATTCCCACAGGAATATTGGGAATTTTATGTTTCAAGGGAAAGTGCGCTAGCGAAGCCGCGGGGGCACACTATATCTATACAATGTATAGTCTAGAGCCTGAGAAACGAGATAGGCTTCTTTTTATCCCGGAATTCCCACGGGAATATTGGGAATGGGGCACACTATAATCTATATAGGTATATGAAAGAAAGTCGTGTTAATAACAGTATTTATGAGTCAAGAACGGCTGAAATTATTTTTAATAATCCATACTAATATTATAAATGCGAAAGTAACTCTGTCTGTCTGTCTGTCCTGCTTTCCTGAGAAAACTACTGAACCGATTTGGATGAAATTTGGTATATGGATAGTATAGAGCCTGAGAAAGGACATAGGCTACTTTTTATCGCGAAATTCCCACAGGAATATTGGGAATTTTATGTTTCAAGGGAAAGTGCGCTAGCGAAGCCGCGGGGGCACACTATATTTATACAATGTATAGTCTAGAGCCTGAGAAACGAGATAGGCTTCTTTTTATCCCGGAATTCCCACGGGAATATTGGGAATGGGGCACACTATAATCTATATAGGTATATGAAAGAAATTCGTGTTAATAACAGTATTTATGAGTCAAGAACGGCTGAAATTATTTTCAATAATCCATACTAATATTATAAATGCGAAAGTAACTCTGTCTGTCTGTCTGTCTGTCTGTCTGTCTGTCTGTCTGTCCTGCTTTCCTGAGAAAACTACTGAACCGATTTGGATGAAATTTGGTATATGGATAGTCTAGAGCCTGAGAAAGGACATAGGCTACTTTTTATCGCGAAATTCCCACAGGAATATTGGGAATTTTATGTTTCAAGGGAAAGTGCGCTAGCGAAGCCGCGGGGGCACACTATATCTATACAATGTATAGTCTAGAGCCTGAGAAACGAGATAGGCTTCTTTTTATCCCGGAATTCCCACGGGAATATTGGGAATGGGGCACACTATAATCTATATAGGTATATGAAAGAAAGTCGTGTTAATAACAGTATTTATGAGTCAAGAACGGCTGAAATTATTTTTAATAATATTGAATAAACGTGATAATATTGAATAAACGTGATTAAAGTATTCGGGCGCCGGACCTTCACATTCCCTAGCTTGCAAGTACAGATACAGCGCTTAAACTGCCCTCGAATCTGTGATTGTGGCTTAAAAACCTTCCCGAGCTGCCATGTTAATTGTTGTTCTATGATAGCGCTTAGAATGCCCGCGAGTTAGCGATTGTGGCTTACTAAAATTCCCGAGCTGGCAAGTACTTACTATGATAGCGCTCAGACGTTTGCGAGTTAGTGACTTAAGAACATTACCCAGCTTTCAAGTACAGATATAGCGCCTTGACTGCCCGCGAGTTAGTGATTGTGGCTTACAAACATTCCCGAGCTGCAAAATACTATGATAGCGCTCAGACGTTTGCGAGTTAGTGACTTAAGAACATAACCCAGCTTTCAAGTACAGATATAGCGCCTTGACTGCCCGCGAGTTAGTGATTGTGGCTTACAAACATTCCCGAGCTGCAAAATACTATGATAGCGCTCAGACGTTTGCGAGTTAGTGACTTAAGAACATTACCCAGCTTTCAAGTACAGATATAGCGCTTTGACTGCCTGCGAGTTAGTGATTGTGGTTTACAAACATTCCAAAGCTGCAAAATACTATGATAGCGCTCAGACGTTTGCGAGTTAGTGACTTAAGAACATAACCCAGCTTTCAAGTACAGATATAGAGCTTTGACTGCCCGCGAGTTAATGATTGTGGCTTACAAACATTCCCGAGCTGCCAAGTACTATGATAGCGCTCAGACGTTTGCGAGTTAGTGACTTAAGAACATAACCCAGCTTTCAAGTTCAGATATAGCGCTTTGACTGCCCGCGAGTTAGTGATTGTGGCTTACAAACAGTCTCGAGCTGCCAAGTACTATGACAGCGCTCAGACGTTTGCGAGTTAGTGACTTAAGAACATTACCCAGCCTTCAAGTACAGATATAGCACTTTGACTGCCCGCGAGTTAGTGATTGTGGCTTACGAAAATTCCCGAGCTAAGTACTACGATAGCGTTAGGACTACTCGCGAGTTAGTGCGCGAGTGAGTGCGCCTTACAAAAATTTGCCAGCTTACAAGTACTATGATAGTGCTCAGACTGCTAGCGTGTTATTGCGCGCCCCTTACGAATATTACCTAGCTTTGAAGTATGTATGTACTATGATATCATCATCATCAGCCTGTAAGAGCCCACTGCTGGACATAGGCCTCTTCTCTAGCACGCCACACACCACGGTCCTGCGCCAGTCTGATCCACTGTCTAACGACGACCTGTATTATGATAGCGCTCAGACTATTCGCATTGGCATTATACAATCCCTTATTGGTGCGTTTAAACAAAAGATATAGAAAAAAAAATTGATTCGTGTCCAAAGTGTGCGTTAATGTAATAAGTTATAAAATGAGCAGACTTAAGATTTTATTAAGTTAATAATCTTTATTCCATACCAATATATTATATGCGCAGACGAAGTCGCGGGCACCAGCTAGTTTAAAATATATTTTAATTATTTACCCTGTTACCACAAAAAAGTTAGACCGGTCTAAATCATCAATTTGTTTGACGAATGAGGGATTTAAACCTAGTCTAGTGATTTAGACTTGGGTTAACTGTTTTTGTGGTAGAGCCGTTAAGGTTTCGATTTGTTTTATGATTAACGAAGTCTTTTTAATTCCAATTATGAGAATGTTTTTTTTTAGGGTTTCGTAGTTAAACAAAGAACTTAAAGTTTCGTTAAGTGCGTCTGTCTGTCGCCTTCGTTTTTCTCAAAAACTGTTACTGTATTGAAATTTTGTGTCATTGTTATTATTATTATTATAATCATCATCATTATTTCCTTTCCACTACACATAGAAAAATAATTAATTGAAATGGGTGTAAAAAATACAAATTAAAAAAAATATTTCAACGCCATCGGGTGAGAAACAATATTAATTTGTTCTAAAATTGATCGCCATTCCTATAATCATATTTTGAGTGAGTATAAAAAATCAATACAAAAATCTTTATTCAATATAGGATACAAGATATCACTTATTGAAAGTCAATTAGACTAGATATAATCTAATCGCTATTGATACCTTATTTGGTAAAGTATCCTATAATGTGAGAGGCGAGGTAGTTCAGGGTGCCCACCAATTGGCTCAGGCAAACAAATGTTTGGCTTGCCTTACGACAATAGTCGCCTGGAGAGGCCCCCATACTTTGATAAGTCGTATATTACCACGAGTATAACCCAAGGCTTATTCCCGGCCGAGTTGTCGCGCGCGCGTTATTGCTAATTGTGCAATTTACTAATTAATGCCTTCTATGAATTTTGTTTTTGCTTACAAAGTGATTTCCGAATAAATCCGGTCGCGCAGGAATCGATAGATCAGTTGATCGATTAGTCTGATTTGTGCTCTGTTCGGGCGCTTACTTACTTTAAGACTGTTTTTTATTCGTTGTTACTGCCTCTGCGTACGTATTACTTGTATTTTGTAGATAAATATGTGCTTTGCCAGCGCAATTCCTCTTCAAAATACAAATTTGTTATGGGATTTTTGGGATAAAAAGTATATGTCCATCGTAGTCTATTTACCAATTTTCAGCTATATTGGTTCAGCAGTTTAGGCGTGATTGTTTAACTAAACTCACGGTCAGATAGAGTAACTTTCGCATATGTATTAATTCGCGAGTCAAATGGAAGCGACACGCAAACGACGCAGATGTTTGAGTGTGATTCACTCACATTATAACTAACCTTTAATAAAAGCGCGTCTGTGTTTATTAAAAGACCTTAACGCAATCCCTAGCTAAACCTGCTGATCCGCGATGAGCAGCGGCGCGCCAGGAACCTCCTCTTCGTGCTGAAGATGCGAGAAGACGCCCTGAAGGACTTCACCAAGTCGCAGATACTGTACCTTGAAAACAAGAAGCGTAGGGATAACACCGACGTGCCCTCGCTGAAGAAGAAGCAGAGAGGAGCGTTACTGAAGCTACAGCATGAGTGCGGGGAAATGCAGCGGATGAGAAAAGCTCTTATTACACTGTCTGAGAAAAGAAAAGCCGCTTTATTCCGAACTAAAAAATCTATAGAGGCACAGCTACAGAACGTTAGCGTTGATAAGATCATAAGTGCCAAGAAGAAGTCTCGGAAAGTAGCCGATAGAACTGCCGTAGCGCCCCTTAAGTGCTTCGATCTGTCCAGTAGTTGCGACGAGATGCCTCGGGAGCGTAATGCGAGTGAGGGGCCGCCCCCAGCCGACCACTGCGTGTCGGTGGACGGCGCCTACCTCAATATACTGTTCCAGAATCTGCGACTACCGCAGATATTTAGTGCCGGTAAACAGTATGAGGTTAGTATTAGATTTATTCTTTAAATAATTAGGTTATGAATGTATGTATGTATGTTTGTCCGCGATTATTTCGCGTTTGTCTAAATTAGACAAACGTACCCATACATACTTAAACATACATACATACATTCATAACCTAATTATTTAAATGTAAATTTAAATTTAGATTCTAAACCGATTTTGATGCGGTTTTCAAATAAGTATTTGTTAAATTCCGGAGAAGGTTTTAGTACTTACCTATTTTAACGGACTTCGAAAAAGAGGAAGTGCTCAGCTCAGGTTGATGTTGTATGTGCCAGTTTATTGAAGGCAGCTTCCTCTTTTGTAAAAATTAAATTATGATCTTTGATGTTTTAATATTGTGTGAGGGAAGTAGCTTTGCCCAGCAGTAAAAATAAAAAAGGTTTTGTCAAACAGATGTCGCTAGAGCGCTAGCCTGACGCGGCGTTAGCGCTCTTTGATGTCACACACGCTCCTTTTTTTTGCGTAATCATACAAAAACACAACGCTCTAGCGCCGTCTGTGTGACAAAGCCTTAAATGTTCTACCATCGTTGGGGTTAAAACGTATTGAATATTGATAACCTTTAATAAAGTTATATATGCTTTCATTTTAATTGATTCAATGACAAAAAGATATTCCTTTTATTTATGATCGTGTGGTTTTAACGCGCATTTATTTATTTCATTCATTTAACAATAAGACTTACAGTTAAACACCAAAGCGCACTTATTGTTTACAATTTAATTATTACTTACTAGTAGTACAAGTTGGTTTTCCAATTTAGGTACAGAGTCAAAGAATACATCCACATGTTGATAGACATTAACCAACTTATTAGATTAGTCTTACTGCTCTAGGAGTTGGTGAGTTTTGACCTTGCAGAGTGCGAAACTCCGTTGACTACTTTGCGTTGGTAATTAATTATTTGTAGAATAGTATAGATAGGTTGACAATACTTACAGTCGATCGAATTTGGTTACGAGACTGGATCCCCTGAGACCACCGAGAGACATCAAAATATATATAGGTAGTGGCGGTTTTGGAGGGCGTACGTAACAGAGATTTGTCTATGGTCTCGTGCGCCCTAGACTGTTTTACCAAAGAACAAGAGCTATTATGCAATACAGTGTACCAAAATAAACTAAAACTTTTCTTTTTCCGGTAGGTAAACGAAGAAGCACTCAGGAACATTCTAAAGGGGGGCTCTAACAGTGCTAAGCTGGTTGAACAGCTATCTGCGGGCACAGGGCCGGAGTTAGTAGGGGTGTCAGGCGGGGAGGCCAGCTCCGCATCCACCGCGAGAAGTCTCGTCGACGAGTTCGATCATTACTACAGGGTGCTCAACAAGGATTCTTCAGCTAGGTCAGTATTTTTTTATTTAATGCCAGCGTAAAATAGCGATTTTCTAAATTTTCTCACCATTTAAACTTTCTCTGGACTACGAGCAAAGTGTTTAATTTAAAAAAAAAACGAATACTTTGCTCTTTGATTTAAGTAAGTATCCAAAACTTTTACGGGGAAAATCATACGTAAACATAAGTAGGTGACAATTTAGAAGACATGTTTAAATATAGAGTTCTAAAAAATAGTAGCACAGTATAACCAAGTTCAACATTTCCGCAGAGATAATGATAAAAATTATTAGTTGATGAAGTGTAAATAAGTCTTTTGATTTGTTTTTATCTATCTTATTTAATTTGTAAATGTATAAAATCCAGACAAGATTCGGACTCGGCCGAGACCGCGAGCAGTATTGAGACAGAGGGGCCCGGGGCCCGACTTCCGGGGCCCCTGCCCGGGCCTCCCGGAGCCCCTCGAGAGCCGTCCCTGGATTCTCTCGCTTGGAGGACTGTGTCTGGTGCTAGTGGTAAGCTCGAATTGTTTTTGTATTTGCTGTTATAGAATCTATAACATCAAATAATATAATCATATAATAAATATCTACTGGGTGTTTCTGACAAGGCGGTAATAAATCAAAGGAGGGATTCTGCTCATCATAACTAACAACTTTCCCAAAGCAACATGGGTCAAAATCTCAAAAAAAATAACAGCTGTTCCATACATTGGTTCGATCAGCTGACGGGGTCAATGTACGGGATGGCTGATTTTTGTTTTGAGATTTCGACCCATGTAGCTTTGGGAAAGTTGTTAGGTATGGTGAGCAGAATCCCTCCTTTGATTTATTACCGCCTTGTAAGAAACACCCTGTATAATATAGATACAGGAAAAAGTTTCGTTAAAAAAAGTAATCAATGTGATATTCTTTTCCATATAAAAAAAAAAATCTTGTGTAATAAACAATAATAATAAAATTGTTTATTCATTTCCCAAAATATACAGAAAAAATACAAATAGTTGAGATCCTCTATTAAGTTTACACCTGTACCAGAGGATCTCGCTCTTCCATACATTAAGTCACACAAAATAGGGAATGCATAAACACATGCATAAAAACATGCAAAACTTAACTACTGAACCAACTACTTAACTAAGTTTATTTTGTACAAACAAACGAAAAACAAACAATCAACAAAATCTACCTACCTACCTACCTACCCGTACTTCGATAAATTCGTTTCTCGGCCAATCTTGTGTAAGCTGGTAACGAACGCACGAAATCACTTACTTACCTTTGTGACATTTCCCCAGAGCGTCAAAACTAGAGAGCGAGTTATAAGTAATTTTAATAAGACCACTTTAAAAGTTCCGTTTGCCTTAACTGGCTAATGGACTTTCGGAGAAATTCGTACATTGACCCGGTTCTATTTGTTTTCTTTGTCTAAAGCTTGGTCGCAAGCGTATGCGAGCGTGACGGCAATACGAGATACTCGCGTGCGACAGAGATAAATAGAACCAGTTTAATGTACGAATTTATTCCTGCATCGTGACCGCATGTAGGTATATTGTGGCATAAAAATGTAGAAGTTAACTCTTCGATAATCCGGCAAATTTCCGTACAGTGTTGCTAGTTTTTAATTTCTAAATTTTTGTCCCGCACTGTAATTAACGTATTTGTTAATTGCAGACTCGTCGAGCGAGGCAGCGGTGGCAAGTACGCAGATCACGACTCCCTACACCTTGGAATCGATTCCTTCCATTCAAGAATACGCTCTGGACATCACTACCTCAGTTCAAGACATAGATGCCTCATTACCGTGCCTTGCAACCTTGGCGACGTGTCCGAATACCTCATCGATATGCCTTCAGACGTCGACGCCCTGTCTTCAAACCTCATCAACATGTCTACAAACCTCATCAACTGGTCTACAAACCTCATCTCCGTATCTAGACAGCTCATCGCCGTATCTACACAGCTCATCGCCGTGCCTACAAACATCAACTCCATGCCTACAAAAATCAACGCCGTGTCTTCAAACGTCCACACCATGTGTACAAATATCAACACCATGTGTACAAACCTCAGTTGCGTCGCTTCAGACCTCATTATCGTCGCCCGAGGGATCATTGACAACGCTCCCAGAGTCTACGCCAGTGGTCGAATCATCGCCGTCGGTGGTAGAGTCATTAACGTCGGTGGTTGAGTCATTACCGTCGGTGGTTGAGTCATTACCGTCAGTTGTTGAGTCATTACCGTCGGTGGTCGAGTCATTACCGTCGGTTGTTGAATCGTTACCGTCGGTCGTCGATTGCGAAGCTGAGCGTTTGAGAAGGCAGCAATTGGCTATAGAAAGAGAGGTAATTTTTAAAATGTTTTTGTTTCAATGTTAAAATTTGTTGAAGTAGTTTGTTTTTAACCGGCTTCCAAAAAGGAAGTTTGTATGTATGTGTGTATTTTTGTCCGTGATTATCTCGCGTTTGGCTAATTCGGTTTTCAGAAAATATTTGTTGCATTCGATGATAGTTTTCACCGACTTTGAAAATTAGAGGTTCTCAGTTAAAGTATTTGTAAATATAAATTATACAACCTATTTTAGAAAAGCAACACAGACACAAAAAATTACCTCTAAAACCAATCTTTTTAAACCAGATAAAAGCACTAGAGCAGCAGCAAAACCAGCTGTTAATAGTCCGGGAGATTCCGGACAAGCCGCCTCCCCCCTACACCGCCCCGGGGGATCCCCGCTCCCCCGCGCCCCGCAGGAAGTTCCTGCCTCCCGAGGGTATCGAGGGTACAGAGCACAAAGTACAGAGGTTCCTGGAAGGGGATAGTTGTGAAGGAGAAAAGGAGAAGGAAGACAAAGATGATTTTGAAGCGTTCCTGAGCGATTATTGCCGCGAAGTCGTCGAGGGTGAAAAGGTATGTTTTAGAATATGGACATGGTTGTTTTGGAAAAAAATAGCAATAATGTCGACAATTGCATGCAAATTTAATTCCTTGTACCTTAAATTGTATCATGTACAGTGGCGGTCTCGGAGGCCGTAACAGATTTGTCTATGGTTTCGTCAGCCCTAGACTGTAATGCCAAAGAACAAGAGCTTTTTACAATACAGAAAAACCGGAAGTGTTACGGCGATCTTATTTGCGTTCAAAAAATGTTTTTTTTTTTAAGAAATTATTTATACGAGATGTCCCGGCTTACTTCGTTACGCCATAGAATATGAGATACTACAAAAGACTTGGCTCTATAGACTATGTCTTTTGACTGCCCAGAATGGCCGAATAAAAAAACAACAACAACAAACCACCTGTCAAAATATGTAAACAACGGAAAAAATATTGCACCTTGGGTTACATTATTTGAGTTTAGGTAAGGATCCCTATTTATTTTGAAAATCTAATATAGCCTATGACACTCGGTGTTAATGTAGCTTCCTACCAGTGAAAGAATTTTTCAAATCGATTCAGTATTTCCGGAGCCTATTCGTTACAAACAAATCTTTCCTCTTTATAATATTGGTATAGATTAACCCTCTTATTCATAAAAAGTTAAAGAGCATTTTAGTTATTTGACGTATGTCAATTTAGACTGGATGTCACGTATTTACCATACAACAAACCAGAGAAGTAGACCTCCAGTAACGCTACTTAAAATCTACTGTATCTTTATGAATAAGACGGTTAATGTATTTGTGTAAAAACATCAGGCCAAGAAGAGTGACAAGCCGTGGGACGCGTACAACCTCCTGCCGCGTGCGCCTGCGCCCTCGCCGGAGCTGCGCGCGCGCACCGTCCTCGCTGAACTGACGCAGCTGCTGGAAGAGCCCTCCGCTAATACTGCCATTGGTAAATACTTATACTGAGACTAGAGGCTGCCCCGCGGTTTTTCCCGCGCAGATTTGTCATAAACACAAAATTCCCGTTTTTTCCCGTTCCCGTGGGAATTTCGGGAAATCCCTTCTTAGTGCTCACCTACACTTCCTAAGGAACCTACATGCAAAATTTCAGCCCGCTACGCCCAGTAGTTTCGGCTCTGCGTTGTCTGTCAGTCAGTCAGTCAGTCAGTCAGTCAGTAACGGAAGAGTTTTATATATACTGAGATGATTCCGTGCTTCCGTGTATGCGCCAGTTTATTCCGCCAGGCAAGCCAAACATTTGTTTACCTGAGCCAATTGGTGGGCACCCTGAACTACCTCGCCTCTCGCAGTATAGGATACTTTACCAAATAAGGTATCAATAGCGATTAGATTAGATGTAGTCTAATTGACTTTCAGTAAGTGATATCTTGTATCCTATATTGAATAAAGATTTATTTGATTTGATTGATTGATATTGAAAGCGGGGTCTTTTAAACTAGTGTTACTCCCGATAAATAATTAATATCGTCTAAACCATGGCCGAAATAAAAAATATGCGTCTTTGACTCCCTAGATAATCTTGCTTAGATTTTTTAAGGCTCTGTTGTGTAGCTTTCAGGTTCAAAATCTAAGAAATATACCGTTTGTTGCCTAAAGTGGCCTCTTTAGTTTTATAACTTTTTTTATTTTGAACCTAAAAGCTACACAACAAAGCCAATTTTAAGGCTCTTAATCTAATCTTAATAAAAAAATTGCTAGTGCATAAGGCAATGTTAGTTAAACTGAAGGGAACAGAGCATTGACTACCCCGGGGCTCAGCAATGATTTGGACTGAGTCGCGGGTGCAGCGAATTCGATTCCCGGCGGGGGCACACATTTTTATAATGAATATCGATGTTTCCCGGTCTGGGTGTAATGTTCGTAGTAAATATCGATGTTTCCCGCTCTGGATGTAATGTTCGTCTCTGTATGTGTTTCGGGCACCCTAGATACAGGGTCTTCCTAGTTAGGGGCTCATTAGAGTGTGTTATTTCTGTTTTATAAAACTGGATGTAACATTCTATTCGATCAGGTCACGGAAGCCGGCGCATAGATCAACACATAGAGGACATACTGCTCGCCGAATGGCGCATGCGCGAAGTAGAGTGGACAACCCTACACGCGGACGAGCCCGCCGTCAAAAACCAGATCTTTGACGCCATTCTAGACGGACTCATCACGGAAACTGTGGACGAATACAAGAAAATATTCAGCGCCTGACAAGATGGCGGACGAAACAAGATGGCGGAGAAAACAAGATGGCGGCGGAAGGGCAATATGGCGGCGCGTGTTACAGCAAGTTTAATTTAATAATTTGTGCAATCTACTGTGTACTTACAAGGTTATTTTTATTTGTTATTTTTTTAGACGCGAACTACCTTTTGTTTTTCGTATCACTGATCTAAGTATAATAAGAATGAAAATAAGTATATCAAAAGTTCGCTAGGGAATCGAGAACAGTTTAAAAGATTAGCTTATTAAAATTTTATATTATAAAAGCATTTAATTTAAATTTCAGACCAAGTTTTTTTAATTTATTCTATTATTGAAAACGTAAAAATCGTTGTAGAAACAAGGAAGTATGTACTCAATTCTTCTTTTTTATATTTAATCCATAGTAGTTGCTTTAAAAGATAATTATTGCAGTGTATCTTTACAAATCTACATTTATGTTATTTATATAAGTAACCTTTTTTATTTAATGTGTTCAAGATTAACGTTTCTTTTTTATGTGAACTAAAATGAAGATATTTGCATTTGCTACATGTTCCGCCCTGGCGAATTGAACCTTATTAACAAAGTATTTGATTAAAAAAAAAGCGTTAGTTGATTGGCTGCTGCGAAACAATATTTATTACTGACAGAATAAAGTGTTATATTTGTATACAAATAGTTGTTTCACATTGTATAGGTCGAGGTGCTGTATTTTTGCTCCATGTTATAGATAATCTACGTTAAAATGGCGCGCGCATCTGCATGTTGAGGCGCTTGAATATATTTGTTAAGGTGGTAACTCTCATACCGAGAGTATCGTTTTTTAAAGACAGATTTTGTGTAAGTATATTCAACGAACTTGATTTTTGGCCTTTTAGTCCTTAGACAACAAAATCTGTAACTCTGTCTTTCAAAAACGATATATCACAAATATCACAATGTGGGAGATGGTTTTTACATACGCGAAATTACTTACTTAAACTTTATTAAAAGTGAATTCTTTCGTTAAGATAATTAAAAATCGCGAAAAAATTTGAATTTCGCGCCATGCCGCCTTCAGTACCTACCAACTACGCATTGCGCGTGCTCGGAAGAACATTTACTTACTGAAGAGAGATCGTAAGGATAGGACCACTTACATTGAAATAGAAATCTGGAGGCGCGTAACATGTTATAGTACCTAGTTATACGTTAGTTACACCAATAGCGGGTGCAAATTGAGTTAGAATTTCCTCATATATTTGACTATAATGAGAGGTTTTCAATTTGACATCTCAGACAAAAAAAGCGAGTTGTGTCACGCCGCTATCAGAAAGCGCCTTGAAAAGCTTGTTGAAATAAATAATTGAAAGCTCAAAATAGAATTGAAAGTCGTCACGCGTCAGTCAAATAGTTTTTGTTTTGTTTTAAACTTTTAAAGTAAAGGGGGGAAACGGCGCGAAACTAGCGCCACTCCCGATAAATCTTTAAAACCATGGCCGAAATCAAAAATATGCACCTTTGACTCCCTAGATAATCTTACTTCGTTGTGTAGCTTTTAGGTTCAAAATCAAAGAAAAAAACCGCTATGAAACTCTTTAGTTTTGCAACTTACCTATGTCTATAACTTTAGACAACGCCATCTACGGGCGTATTACGATTTTTTTTTAAATGCGTCACTTTGAAAACCCCTCATTGAGGGTTCGAGTGGCAGCTTTCTAGCCACAAGCTGAGCTGATAAGTGGCTTCATGTGCGGCCGCTCTAAACTAGTGCTGGCGATTGTTTATTGTTAATATAAAAAAAAAATAATTGTTGCATTTTGCATAGGTAAGTAATAAGCCTGTCACACATTACGCAGATGCGATAAGATTTTATCTGCGTATACAAACTTTTTTATCTGAAGGTACCACACATTACGCAGATGCGGAATATTACAAGATTATACATTCACTCGAAATCTCTCGGACTGAGCAGACTTGTTTTTTGATAATGAATGTTTATATAGGATGTTACAATGAGTTCACGTTTACGAAAAGAACTCTGCTTCTGGATTTATTAGACAGCTCGTCAGAAAATGATTCTGATTATGAATCAATATCAATAATAATTTATTTGCAAACACACGTATGAAATAGATGTTAGATTAAAATACAGACACAGTGCATTTTGCCATTTCTGGCGTGCAAATTAGTTTAAGCTACATGCAATGTATATACAGGAACATAAATATTAAATTTATACAAATTGCTATTAAACTTACACAATTATTTACAATTGAAATTTGTGCGAAGTAAGATGAATTACCTAGTAAAATTTAATTTTTAAGTGACAAGTTAGAATTATAATCGATCTGAATGAGGAATTACTGTCTAAAATTTGAGTGTGTAAATATATCCACCGATATATTCACACACTTAAATTTAGACCTGCGATAATGGCAACGAAATCTGATCGCATTGCAATCGCATAGTGCTAGCGTTTTTGTAAATTACTGCCGTGTTTTTTAAGGATGTTCAGAAATTGGATTGGTAACGAAAAACAAAGCAAAACGACTGCAATTCCATCAAAATTATTTACAAGACCTGTATGGAGAGCAGCCTCCGTAGCATGACGGACTATTTGTCGAGTCGTTCTGTCACTTTTGATCGCTTTTGACATTTAAATGCGGGATAATGTATGGAGACGATCGACAAAAGTGACAGATAGATACGACAAAGTCGATAAATTGTCGTCATGCTACCACTGGGATGAACAAGTCAGTGTCAAAGTGGAACTAGTCTTTGATGTATAAGTCTAGCTGACCTAGAATTAAAACAACGCTTAGTCTAAATACTCCATTTATTTAGTCAATAGCTCATTATTATAAACATTAAAAATATCACATAGTTTTTACATTTAACACTAATTTTAAATACATTATTTTTATTTTTATAAAACGTCAATACGGTTTTTTTTTCTACATCTCAAAATGATAAACAGTAAATGCAGTATAGATGGATGCTTAGGTATATTTATTTAACTAAGTTCTAGTGAGAAGCCGCAAGCTTCGACTCGACGACTTTAGAGACTTATAAAGCTGGGCTAACTATTATATCGTCTTGAATTTTGAAATCCAGCGTGAAATTACTCCCAAATTAATAATGCGCCTGCAGATCTTCGCTAATAAATTGTTTTTTTGTCAAACCGTAATTCTACTAAATTACGCATGAAGAAAATGCACTTAACCACCTTAGATACATATCGTCTTCCGACGCTCGGGAATACGACCGTTGACGAACAGTGACGAAGATTTCTATGCGCATTATCACTTTTGGAGTACTGTAATCGCCTGTCTATGTCCCTTTAAACATCTACCTAGTTAAATCTGATACAGGATGAATACAAGTGTGACCCATTAAATACATAAAGGTACAAATACAGAGTCAAAACCTCGTAAACCAGTTTTTAGTCACTGTTCATTTATATCGGTGTTGTATAGAAAATGCCCCGCGGGTAGACCTTACCCTCTTTTTGCTGAGATAAAAATAATATTACACAAAACAACACCTAAACGACACCTCGAACATCTATCAGTAAAAACTATAAATTAAATATTATTCTTAACTATCATTTATTTACACAGGGTCATCAACCTTCTTCTTATTTAGTATAATAATATATTTTTTTAGAATTTTGACAATTATTATTCCTGACGTCAGATCATTTGTTAATACTTATTAAAATTAATAGCTAAAAGTAAATTATTATTTGATTAATTCACTGTACAGAAAACCGCACGTCAAACTAAGCAATTCGTTGTAATAATCGCCTTTATTTGGTACTGATTAAGGTGGGTAGGGCGACTTGATCTGCGGCTTTCCGTACGTATTTAGTTGGTTTTATAATAATAGTATTTCAACAAATAGTTAAATAATGTGAAATAATATAAATCGGCAACAGATAAAAACATATACCTACAAGAAACCAGGGGGGGAAGTTTCTTAACTAAAAACGAGTGACTCGTAATTGTCTTGTTAGCGATTTCGTTAACCATTGCCGCTTTAACAAAGGTAATTTCTGTTGCACGCTCAAAGAAAACAGCAATGGTTAACTAAGTCGCTAACAAGACAATTACGAGTCACTCGTTTTTAGTTAAGAAACTTGGCCCCCAGATTAGGTATGTCGTAAAGCGAATAGACTAATTCGTGATTATATTAGATTAGAGTCCACGCCAGTTACATCTGCGCACGGTTGGGGGCGCCACTGTATACGTACTTCACCGGCCATTCAAAACAAATTATTACTTTACTGACTGATTGCTAAATGGTTCACATTTAGACCGCACGCAGACTTAGCTGGCAATGACCTAAGCTAAAAATGAGGGGTTTTCAAAGTAACAATTAAAAAAAAAATGTTTCGTAATACGCCCGTAGATGGCGTATTTCAAATCAGTTTAAATTAAACTTGAAAAGTTTAAAACAAAACAAAAACTATTTGACTTACGCTTGACGAGCTTCAATTTTATTTTGAGCTTTTAATGATTAATTTTAAACTTGGCTTAGAGACTTTTGCAGGCGCCATCTCATAGCAGCGTGATGAAACTTGTTTTTTTTTCTGAGATGTCAAATTGAAAACCTCTCATTATAACGCAAATAAAGTCAATATTAATACAATTATAGATAGATTGAATAGGTGACTGATTTGAACGGAAAAAAGCACAAGTACGAGTAATGTAACACGTGTGATTTCCGATATCCTGTCGTCCCTGTCTATCTAGCGTTCGCTTTTATAGACAGAAAAGAGATAAATATATAATTCGTAGTGCTAGTCGTCGGCTTTCAGAAATGATTCGAGCGGGTTCGGCCCTTTCCGCCGCGAGCTCGACGGCGATTTTGTTGTTTCAGCTGAAAAATAATAAAATATATTCAAACTTAAAGTTATTAGGGCCAAAATACACGGACTGCTTGTAGCAGCAGCTTCAAGCTGTTGAATCTGAATGCTCGAGCGGGCCGTGTATGGTGGATCTTACTTTTTTTCGGCGGATTAATGTGAAGGAAAAACTCCTATTTTATAGTGCCAATTTTTTTGATTCTGTTAAGTTTAGTCAGGTCGGAATTCATGTTAGGAGTTTCCCCGCCTTAAAAAAAAAAAAAAAAAGGTCGGAATTCATGTCAGCGTAGGAGAAATTATTAGTACGAAATTGCATTCAAATGTGCGCCGACTAAATTTCAAGTCAAATGATATTTTTTTTAAGTAAAAATAACCGTAACATTTATAATAGTACTAGCTGTCCCGACGAACTTCGTATCCCGCCTAACAATTTGTATGGGAGAAAGTAATTGTTACTTTTACTTACTGCGTCACAATTTTTTCATATTTTCTAACCTTTAAAACCTTCCCTGGACTAATAAGAACATTTCAAAACCAAAATCGGTCCGGCCGTTCTCGAGTTTTAGCGAGACTAACGAATCGCGATTCATTTTTATATATATATATACCTAGTAGATAATTAAAGAGTCAGACGACCTGAGGAAGGTTTCAGGAAGCGAGTCTAACATCACCGGTCAAGATGGCGAACTGTGACCTATGCCTATGTCAAAGTCAAAGTCAAATAAATAGGATACAAGATATCACTTATTGAAAGTCAATTAGACAACATCTAATCTAATTGCTATTGATACCTTATTTGGTAAAGTATCCTATACTGTGAGAGGCGAGGTAGTTCAGGGTGCCCACCAATTGGCTCAGGTAAACAAATGTTTGCCTTGCCTTACGACAATAGTCGCCTGGAGAGGCCCCCAAAAGAGCCCTCCTCTGTCAAATGATTCTACTTTCTGATGAATGATTCTTATGTCTAACACTGGAAGTAATTGTAAAGATAAATTATACTTACTGCTCCGTCCCTGCGGCTGCGCTTGCGGCGTCTGGGCGACATTGAGATTGAGGCAAGCAAGCCACTCGGTGATACTAATCTTGGAGTCGTGGTTCACGTCGCAGTATCGAGGGAGCTTCTTGCCGCACCGCCGGAGGGGCTCCAGGGCTCCAGTGAGCTGGTGGAAGGAGCGCCACTCGCGACGCTCCAGTAACTTGTTCTTGTCCTTGTCTAGCATGACGAAGATCCAGGTCGCGGCTTGTTCCTCGTGCGAGCCGCCCCATTTTACCATTTCGCTGCTTCTGTCGAAATTGTTTTTTTAAAGGGTTTCATAAAGGTTTTCAGCCCTGGTAGCATAACCGACTATTTGTCGAAACTATCACTTTTGTTTGACGATCGTAATCATACATTTTCCCGCATTTATAATAGACTAGTTGACCCGGCGAACCTCGTGCCGCCGTACCTATTATTATGATGTGCATGTATTATACATATAAACCTGCCTCTTAAATCACTCTATCTTTTAAAATAAAACGTATCAAAATCCGTTGCATAGTTTTGAAGATATAAGCATACATAGGGACAGACGCGGGAAGCGACTTGTGTTATAATGTCAAAAGCGATCAAAATTGACAGAAAGATTCGATAAATTGTCTATCATGCTACCACCGCAGTTTCGCACACGTGTACCTAATTATAAAAGGGAAAGATTTGATCGTTTGTTCGAATCAAATAGTCACCAAAACTTTTGAATATTAAATTATTTCAGCGTTAAAATGCTATAAACATAGGCAATGGATATGATATTATCTTAAATTCAGAATCTCACATTACGTTATATCCCGAAACAACTTATTAGGACCCCAAAGAGGCAGCACAAGCTGTGTCCTTCGTTGAAAAACTTGGAAAATATACGATAGAAAAACGCTGTAACGGCAGAAAAATGTTCTCTGTGCAGGAACATCTTTCTGATGATGATGATGAGTTTTTGGTGGATAGTAAGTACAATAAGTAATCAGTTACCCGGGCACCGTGCCGTTGGTGGCGGCGGCCATCTTGGAAACGAACAGCTTCATCAGGTCGCGCAGGAAGTTCGTCTTCAGCGGCTCCGGACACCCTGTTCACAATTCAATAACGATATTACTTTTTTCTAAATAAGTACTTGTATAATTCAAGCACTTCATCAATACATAGTATAACAAAGTGACGTGTGACGAGTTTAAATTTTATTTTGAGCTTTCAATGATTTTTTATGATTCAATTTGACCTACTTATAGACTTTTGCTAAAGCGCCATCTGATAGCGGCGTGATAAAACTTGCTTTTTTTTCCGAGATATCAAATTGAAAACCTCCAATTGAATGTGGATTCAAATCAATTTATTAATTTAAGTAAGTATGTACTTATTTACCTATTGTTACCTACTATTAGATTAGAAGGCTTTACCGAACAGAAAACGCTATAGCGTTGCGTGACATCAAGGAACGCGACGCTCTAGTGCGACGCAAAAACGCCTTCTGTTTGACACACCTTTAGATAAGCGAAATGTGAAGTGTAATGGTACTTACCTCTCATAGGACTAGCGTGTCGAGGCGCGGCGTCGCAGTCCGGTCGGCTGTCCTTGACGGAGGACCCCGGGATGGGCTTCCCGGTGTCCTGGTGAACGCACCAGCAGTAGGGAGTAGAGCGGTAGCACTGCGCGCGCGCGTACCGGCCGTCGCCCGTGCACTCGGGCACGTATAGCGCAGCGCCGCCACCTTTCTGATATAGTTATACTGGATATTAATAAAGCTGCCTTCAAAAGGAGGAGAATATTGATCGCTTGTGCATTTACAGAGCGAGCGTTTCCACCAGGGGTACTATTATGGCCGCATTTGCAATATTGCTTTTCGTCCTCCAGAGTGTCAAAGTCAATTAAAAAAAAAACCGCAAAGAGGACAAAAAGTAATGTTGCAAATGTGGCCGTAATAGTCTTCCAGATTTTTATTGGCTCCTGTCTTCTTTTATTTGGCGATTTTCTCGCTCAGGCAACGCATAATAAATACACATTCCATGTAAAGAATTAAGAGATCTATGTAGGTATTTATATTTCTCGTTCATCGTCGGCGCTGGGACCACCACCTTAGCACTCGCAATGCAGTTGTCTAATTTACTCTAAGAACACTTCGCATTAAATAGAAAAACTCGCATTGCGAAACACGTTTTTTGATAATCGTAATGTAAACAAATCTTTAAAAGCATAGCGTTCAGTTTAGTGAACAATTGCCACAATGCAAGAGTTGAGCATAGGTTACTAGAGCTGTATGTCTCTGTGTAACGTAAGCAGGCACCCAAATTACTGAATATATTAAAATGAAATTTGTACAGATTCATTCATGGTCGTAGCTCCTAGCCCTAGCACACAAATTAACTCGTAAGGGATCATCACCTTATGTCTTCGCCGTCAACCAGTTACAAAGCAGCTCCGAATCAACTCTGCTTCGGTTTAGCCGTTTTGACGGAAACGGACGGATAAACATTTTTTGGTTCGATGGGAAATTGTGCTGGCGAAGCCACTGAAATCTAGAAATGAAGATGTTCAGCAATAATTTTTGTACCTGTTCATCAAGCACAGCCTGTCGGTCAGTAAGGCAGTCGTTGGCATCGTCGTCCCTCCCGCGCGCGCCTTCCCCTCCTTCGTTGCCCTCCCCCGCTTCGCCACCCTCCGTAGCGAAAGATTGACGCATCAATGTGCCTGGCAACACTGTGGCAAAAGAGGGTCACAGGTGATTCAAATGTTGAGTATATATATACCTACCAGCTTGCTTGTAAGTAGACCTGACCACTGACCATTTTAGAAAGTAAATAGTCATTACCAATAGCAATATTAGCCCTGCCACTGAAAAAAGAACCATGGCTAAAATCAATACCTAAAGTGTACCTTTATCTAAAAAAACAAGGGCGCAGAATATGTTCTACTAGTCGACCCGGCGAACTTTGTACCGCCTAACCTATTACTATGTTGCTCATGTATAATACTTGAAAACCTTCCTCTTGAATTACTCTTTCTAATAAATAAAACCGCATCAAAATCTGTTGCATAGTTTTAAAGATATAAGCATACATAGGGACATACGCGGGAAGCGACTTTGTTTTATACTATGTATTGATTTAGGACACTGGCTGGGTAAACTCTACTTTTTATTCCACAAGCCACATTAACAGGTGGGTTTAGTAGGTGCAAGCCCCAAATACATTATTACATACCTTGTGAAATGCGCGTGGGCTTGGTTCGCACATTTACTCCCGTAATCAAAAAAAGGTAAAACTGGCACAGATAACTAGAAAATATTTGGGGCGCCATTTTGTATGTGGACTAAATACTTTTTATTCAATTTTTACCTGAATAAAACACAATTTAGGCGCAAAGTTAGTCAAAATCAAAAATTTACAAATTCATAATCTGTTTCATGAAAAGGTTTAGATGTGCGAATGAAACCAAGGGCAAGGGTAGTGGTACAGAAAATCACGAAACCGCCGTGCGTGTATGAAAAGGCTTATGACTGTAGAAGAAGTGAAAGAAGTGTGTCAGGATCTTAGCAAGTGAAAATCAATTGTCTCTGCCTACCCGATGCAGGCGTGACGTCATGTATGTAAGTTATGTATGATCTGTTTCTTTACTAGAGTTATAATTTTTTAGGTTTTCCGACTTATGATAAAAATGGTTCCGTTTCAAGCAAGGCTCCGTTGCCAAGCTGTACCTTTGTCTAGTAAGTAGTCGGGGACATACCTGCAGCAGGATTCAGCGGCGCCTCTTCTTCGTAGTCGGGCTCCGGCTCGGGCGCGGCCTCCTCGTCTGCGTTCAGCGACATGAAGAAACGGAGAGAGACTGTTTATTATTATTATGCTTGAACACCAGCCACCACTTCTGCTGCCTACACTACTAGGTCGGTGGCACACGAGGAAAACACAAGTTTTGTTTGGAGAAATAAAAACATGTACAGTCACGGACTAGGAGGCCGTAACAGATTTGTCTATGGTTTCGTCAGCCCTAGACTGTATTACCAAAGAACAAGAGCTATTTTGCAATACAGAAAAACCGGAAGTGTAACGCCGATCGTGTCCGCCACTGTACGTATCAAATACTGTTCAGCCACATAAAGAAACGGAGAGAGACTTTTTATAATTATTATGCTCGAAAACCAGCCACAACTTCGGCTGCCTACCACTACAAGATACAAGATCGGTGGCAGGCACACGAGATTTTTTTTTTCTTTCAAAAATATACTTAGGTAAAGAACGGTTATAACAAAAGGGGAATCCCGTTTAACAGCAAAAATAAGAGCTTATATTTGCCAATTTTTTACAAATTATACACCAAGGGCAGATTCGAGTCCGTGGACATTTTACCTAGTATATGGGCCCTCCCCAGACAGTATTTTTGTGTTCTGTGAAGTTTCCATCACAGTTAAGTATTTCTAACATCTATTGTTGTGTTTTTTTCGATCGCCTCTGATCTGGCAGTAAAACATTATTGATTCGCCTTAGTTGTACACTCAGTATACCCTCAGGTACACCTATGCAAAAGACATCTTGTATCTTACAATACTTACCTAAAGATCACGGATTAGAAAAACCAAGTTCTTTCTATTATGTGGTATACCTACGTATACCTAGATAGAGAGGTGTAATAACTCACAATCAGGCGCGGGCGGATCGGGCGTGGCCAGCAGGCACGCTGCCCACTCTGCGCGCGCGATGGCGCCGTCGCCGTCACCGTCGCAGCCGCGGGCCCATGCGCGGGCGCATCGCTTCGGCTTCACCACCTGCAAGGGTTAGGTTCAGGGTGAGATCTGTGAAGCACTTACCCCCTTACTACAAAAAAGTTAAACCGGTCTAAGATTTACCGTATTATTCATGAAGATACAGTAGACTAGGTTTTAAGTAGCTTTACTAGAGGTCTTCTTTTCTGGTTTGTTGTATGGTAAATACGTGACATTCAGTCTAAATTGACATACGTCAAATAAGTAACTAAAACTCTCCTTAACTTTTCATGAATAACGATAGCAAACTGTTTTTGTGGTAAACCGTTAGATGGTAAAACTTAGGACGGGCATCTGTTGCGTGTCACGAAATAGTGAAAATACGCCTTTTAGACTTAGCAAAGGTTTGCCGTAGGTAACGGCTACTTTGAGAGCCAGTTTACAGCTTCTAGCGCCGTTTGCGAAAAAAAAACTAAACTACAGCAAATATCTAAAATGTGGCAAAGTACACTATGACATTACATAATGTTGCCTAGTTTTTTTATATCACTGTTGTATAGCTGTTAGGTAAAAGGAATCTACAGTGTTGGTAATAGTGGCCACTTTTGGCAACAACCTGTGGATTATTTTGTTCTTTTTACTTAGTACTACTTAACAACTGTGCTCAAAAAATACTAAGCAAGATTATCTAGTGTCATACTGTGCCACATATTTGATATAACATAATTTTTTTTCGAGAATGGCGCTAGCATCGCTGTGAACTCACTCGGGCGGGAGGCGATGATTGCTCCAAATGCTCTGACGCAAATTGGTACTAAGTACACAAGTCAACTATGAATCATTTTATAATTCTACTGATTTAGTGTGGAGTGAGTAAGAAAAACAAAATTGCTATTTCACGTTAGCTGTGAACTTGCTGTGAAATAGGCAATTTTCCTCATTATAGTTCCGCTGTGATTTCACAGCGATAGCTACCTACTTGTACAGAATAGCCAAAACAGACAAACTCGTGAGGTGACTCACTAAAAGTCACAAAGAAAAATCCCTTAAACTTCTAAGGAATAGGTGGTCACTGCGAGCTCTCGACAAAATAAGCCTTAGATTTAACGAACGAAAATAAATTAATACTTATTAAGTACTGTAGTGGGGTACGGCCACCCACCTTCCACCCACTTGTTCTTAGGTTAAGTAATATTCAACACAGGATGATCCTAGTGTGGAGGTCACTGTTAATAATTACGCATTGTAAAGTTATTAAGTTAATAATTTTTTTTTATTTTTTAAATATAATATCATAATTAAAGTATTATTCAAGCAGAACACATACCTGTCTTACTAATACACAAAAGGTACTTCCTTACAGTACACCAAAAGTGATAATGCGCATAGAAATCTTCGTTTCTGTTCGACTACGGTCGTATTCCCGAGCGTCGAAAGATGATATATGTATCAGGCGGTTATGTGCATCTTCTTCATGCGTTATTTAGTAAAATAATCTTATTTGATTCGGTTGTTTCCGTGAAAACGACAATTAGCGAAGATCTGCATGCGCATCTTATCTATACCAATATTATAAAGAGGAAAGATTTGTTTGTTTGTTTGCAACGAATAGGCTCCGATAAACTGAACCGATTTGGAAAATTATTTCACTGGTAGGAAGCTACATTAACCCCGAGTGTCATGGGCTATATTAGATTTAAAAAAAAAATAGGAATCCTTACCTAAACTCAAATAATGTAACCCAAGTTGCAATATTTTTTCCGTTGTTTACATATTTTGACAGGTGGTTTGTTGTTGTTGTCCTGGGCAGTCAAAAGAACATAGTCTATAGAGCCAAGTCTTTTGTAGTATCTTATAATCTATGGCGTAACGAAGTAAGCCAGGAAAGCTCGTAATATATAAATTTGGGTGTAAGTACTGTACCTTTTTGATAAGCCTCCTAAGGCCGCGATATTCGGACTTCTGTAGGGCTCCGCTGCGGTCCCGGTCGAGCTCGCGGAACTTCCAGTCGGCGATGGCGCGGGGCTCCGCCGCCGCAGCCCCCGGGGCTCCCGTGCGCGCCCGCTCGTGCTCCCCCGTAAATATTTTAATGAGATTCGCGTTGAACTGACTTCGGTCGGCGCGCGTGCAGCCTGAGAACACAGTATCTGCGTTATGTTACCTAGGTACTTTATCGATTTAATCAATTAGACTTCCACTGCTGGACATGGAGCACAGAATAATAAATAGTACTACATACAGTTTGGGCACTCCCCGCCTCCCTCAGCAAGTGCGGCTCCCCCGCTCTCGGTTACCTCTCAGTGACGCTCAGTACAAATAAAGCAGCGTCGCACGTCTCATCTCACTCACACAAGCGTGGTACGCGTGCATGTACACGAGTCTCGGCTGTACGCGAAGCAACGCGCTTTTTTCTATGAAGTGTCTGAGGTGTGATATTTAGACGTCCACTGTAGGCCATTGCCCCACAGATTGGCAAAAAGACAAACATTGTGGAGGGAGTTTGCCGTAATCGCCACGCCTGGCAGGCGGGTTGGCGATCGCAGTGTGGCTCTTCAAATAAGTGTTCCAACGAAAAATGCTGCTGCCCTTCGATTGTTCTAATATAGTCGCATTTTACGACTCTTTATTAAATGATTAGTATAATAATAATGTAAAACTTGTATAAAACGACTATTATAGAACTAAATTGGGTAGGTTAACGTGCTAGCCTGTGAACAACCCACACAACACACAACGCTTTAGAATAAAACTTGTAGCTTACTTTTCTTGTTTCGTTGGCCGCGCGACGAAGAGCGACGTCTCGTGTGCGACTTGCCTTAAAAAACAAAATTATTTATTAGATATTTTGACGAAATCAATAATAATGTTAGGTAGGAGGTTTGTTTGCGCGCGCGGCTTCGCAAGCGCGATATCCCCTGCAAAATGAAAAAATCCAATATTTCCGTTCCCGTGGTAATTTTCGAGAAAAATCCTTTCCTATATCGTCTTGTGCTCCTAAACCTCCTACCTACCAATTTTCAACTATATCGGTGCAGTAGTTTAGGCGTGAAGCGTTACTTAAATACGGACAGAATTACGTTTGTATTAGGTACTAATAAATATTTAGAAATAATATATTTTGTTTACAAAAAGGAACCCGCCGTCTATAAACTAGACTGATCACTTCTTTTTCGAAGTCGGTTAAAATAGGTACTAAAACCGTCTCAAGAATGTAACAAATTTACTTATCTAAAAACCGCATCAAAATCGGTTCAGCCAAACGCGAGATAAGCGCAGACAACATACATACATACCATACCTACAGGTCAAACTGATAACCTCCTTTTTCGAAGTCGGTTAGTAAATAGGGTTTATACTTTAGTTCGATTAGCCCTATCTCTAGCAAAGTGAGCCTGAGACAGGAAGGCAGAAAAGGGCGGGGCGGAGGCGAGGGGAAAGGGAGCGATGCCAACCTGTCGTGTGTCGCTAGTGTGGGGTCGGTGTCAGCGAATCGGTAAAACCGGTAAATTTTATTAAAATATAATTCTATCTATAAAACAAATTGCTATTCGTTTGTCTCGCTAATAATCGAGAATGGCTAGGGCGATTTAGATAATTATAGTTTTGAAAGTCCAAAGAAGTTACAATTGGTATATAAATGTCACTACGCGCCGGCGAAGGCGCGGGGGCACAGCTATTATATAATAAAATCAATTTGATTAAAGTTACGCACGTTTTTTGGACTTGGGGAAGTAAATAGAAGAATTTAATTTTGTTAAAATACCGGGCACCACAGAACAAGGAAGATTGCTCTCTTCTTTTCTGTGCCGGGCACGATCCAAGGTAAAACATGCAAGCTTCCTCCTATTAGCAACAAAATTTCATGAAAACTCACCAAGTAGGTCAGTATATAAAAAACCTACCCTATGTATGTTACAATCTTTACCTTCCCATTTTAATAAAAAGTACTTAGACAAAAAAAAAAAAAAAACATTTAAACCAGTTCTCAAGACCGAGTCCGACCGACAACCCAACACCAGCAATAAAATATATACGTACAGATTTTCAAGCTTCATTAGCGGGTCCCAAACAAAAATAACGATCAAAAATAAAATAAAGAATACAAAACAAGGATTCGTTCAAATTAAAGTCATATCTTTGGAGTGGCAGTTACGAGAGGCAGCCGGCAGGTCAAAAAAAAAAAACACTGCAACAAAAACTCGACCCAAAATCAAGTTTTCGACCCGCCAGACGGATCGGCGCCTGACCCATATGGCGTTCATAGTGCGCTTTTTTAGAGCTCCTTTCTTTCTTTCTTCCGCTTGCATCACAGAATGATCAAATCCATTTGGAACAGCTCAAACCCCTTTTACTTTGCATCGTTACGTTTACCAATAAAAATTCAAGCGACAACATAGCGGTACCATACCGGGCACTCGCCACCGGTTATGGTGTCTCGTTTCTGCAACTGTGCGCGCGCACAACATATATATTTTTTAATGAGACCTCGTATTCAGACATCTGTTTCGTTAGGAGAGAAGGAATCGTAACTCGTAACCAATTTGCATTTGGGCTTTAACGAGCACCTTTAATAGATGCCGCAAGTTTTTTTTCTATGATCCGGGACAGGTTTGTATCGATTTCTGAGGTGGAGATACAAAAAAACATGGAGCGTATTGTCGGCTGGCGACGCGCAGTCTGAGCGGGCCACTTCTGAGAAAGCCTCTCCCGGCGCGGCGCGGCGCGGGCGCACAAAGGCTACAACAACAATCAGCTGCCTCGACAAAACGAAGAGCGTCTGGCTGGCCACGGCCAGCCGGAGACGCTGAGATAATTGTTTTCGCATCGTGTTAGATTGAGGTTTGCAAGATTAGCAGGTACTTACTGGGTTGGTTGGTTGTTTGTAGCAGTTTTGTGCTGACACTTTTTTATAAGTGCGTTTTAAGTATCTTAAACGAGCAGCAGATAATATTGAAACCAATTTAATTCAGAGAAATATAGCACAAGGGAATCTGTGTGTAAATGTGCATAGCCCAGCTATCTCCAAGATACTCGATCTTAACACACTCCATTAAACAAAAGACGCCAGAAGCAATTAATGTTTAATTGGCAGGCCATGTCGCACAGGCGCCGGCTCAATACAACTAGTTTACCACGAAATGCGTCCCAAGAAACCAACAATCGTGAAGAGAATACCAGCATAACTGACTTTTGAATCACGAGGCAGGTTTTATGGCGAGTGCCCATCAGCGTAATTGGCATGAAATAAAATTACGGATGACAGCCTCTCGCCGGCAGATAACAAATGATTCATGGCACTCATTAGAAAAATATAGTAATGTTAGTGTTTAATTTTGGCAAATCAACGTGTAGCCTATTTTGTCTTGGGGTGTGATGGGAACTGTATTTGAATCAATCTCTTACTTAATTTGGATTGTTCTATCAATCTTCTTTTTTTGTTAATTGTCATCATAATGTTTCTTGCTATTCAATTTCAGGCATTCCTAGTCCTCTAGACTTGTTTTAATAGCGCGTTTTATCAGATAGAAATCCATAAGAAATATGATTGTGCTGCGATCCAATGGATATTCTAAAAACCAAACCAAGCCGTCTCCGAATGGTAATGAATATGGTATCTGCAGAAATAGTCAATGTCCAAACGGACACTGGAAGAATACTAAACAGAAGCATAAAACAACTCAAGATAATATTGAAATGTAAGGTTCACGTGTTGCTGGCGTTGCTGCTATATATCTCAAACCAGCTTATTTAAAAAAGTAACCGATTTTAACCGACTTATCGAGTATCGACTCTTGCACTGCGTGCTTGTCGTTCCTAATGAGATGTGTGTTTTTCACATCAATCTAGATTTTTATTACTTTTAAGAGTTTTAATTTAAACAAGAATTTGGAACAGAGATTGCATTAAATAGTGTTGCAGATTGGTCGGGAATCAATTTACAACGGCTCGCTCTTATCTCTAGCAGTTTGGTTCCAAAATATAAAACCAGTTACTGGTAGCGCCCGTAGCATCAATTTATCGCAAAGTTAATTTTAAACCCTTACAAGTGAAATTCGCATTCAGAGACGTATTCTTTAAATATTAATTAAAATGTGGGTTTCCCTATCTTATGGCTGTGGCTGTGAAGCTGGACCTCTTTTCATAAAATAATATTTTGTAGTTAGGGTAGGTAATATAAATAAGCCGGAGGTTACGGCGTGGCAGCTAGCCTATAATACCATCACATATAGCTGATACGTATGCATGTAATTCCAGGTCGGGCCCCAAACGAGGTACTAAATGTGGTTTTTACCTGCTATTTTATTTTGTTTTATTGTCCGTTCATCGAGCTCTGTTTTAGCCTCCAAATTAAGAATTTGTCTTGTAACTGCGGAGTTTTAAAACCTCGTAAAACCTTAAAGGCAATCAAAAATGTGAAACTAAATTGTTTGTAGGTAATAACTGTTTTCTATCAAACCTAACAATTCTCAGCAAAATTTAACTGCGTGTAAATTTTACATCGTCATTTGCTCGCTTTACAAGACATTATTACAGCAGACGGCATACAGCCGCCGGTGCCGGTGTTTAAAGATTACAATCTTTAATTAAAAGCATAGGTCTTTTGGTATTACAATTATTAATATTCCTTTAAGAATAAAAAAAAATTATTAGCTTGCCTGGAATATGTAAGTACTCTTGTGTTACTTGTGCCAAGATGCATGTAAATTGAATAATGTTTTTAAAAAATATTTAATCCGATTTTTATCTAGAACGAGCTGTCCCGGCTTACTTCGTTACGACATAGAATATAAGATACTACTAAAAAGACTTGGCTCTATAGACTATGTTCTTTTGACTGCCTAGAATGGGCGAATAAAAAAACAAATAACAACAACAAACCACCTGTCAAAATATGTAAACAACGGAAAAAATATTACACCTTGGGTTACATTATTTGTGTTTAAGTAAGGATCCCTAATTTTTTTGAAAATCTTATATAGCCTATGACACTCGGGGATAGTGTAGCTTCCTACCAGTGAAAGAATTTTTCAAATCGGTTCAGTATTTCCGGAGCCTATTCGTTACAAACAAACAAACAAACAAATCTTTCCTCTTTATAATATTGGTATAGATTTAGTCTAGCAAAGACGCACGACGCCAAAACGTCTAGATAATGATTTGACGAGATTTGTCTCG
Source organism: Euspilapteryx auroguttella (assembly GCA_951802225.1). Taxonomy (NCBI): domain Eukaryota; kingdom Metazoa; phylum Arthropoda; class Insecta; order Lepidoptera; family Gracillariidae; genus Euspilapteryx; species Euspilapteryx auroguttella. The sequence continues at coordinate 21,880,222 of OX637641.1, read as the reverse complement.
AGCAAATGCAAGATGGAGTTGTTATGGGCGATGTCGGGCGATGCCCTGCCTGCCCTGCGTGGGAAGGCCCTTTGTCTTCCCTCGTTTAGAGGCAATTTGTAATCCTAAACTTGTTCATCTGTTTTCCTCAGTCGGTTCATCGTTCTTAATGTTAATTTGGCACTTTTCATCGGCAAAGTTTTAGAGCGTTCATCTGTTTCTTTTGAATTGCGCTCATGTAATGAATTATTATATTTGGTTTGCTAAATATTTCCTCAAGCGAAGTAGCGATTGAAAATATTATCAAGATGAAAACAAAAACCAACATGAAAATAGAACAAATAGCTAAGCAGCAGTCCTGTCCAGATTATCTCAATAGCTTTTCAGATCGGGTCCTTATTCCATTTGATGGCGATTGCCGTCTTCCGGCGTGACCCCTGCCTGCCTCGGCCTCGACTGATTTGTTTACTACAAACTATGAAGGGACCGGCCGGCGCATGTGACTGGCACACTTGTTAAATCATTACGGACATCAGGGAGTTTCCTTGTTCACAAAAGCTATTGCTACATGTTAGGAATTCTTCTAAATTGATAAGGTAGGTAATTCAATGACTATTTAGTCTACAAATCTTATGGGCGGTAGAAAATCTTCAAATATACCTATATTTTATAGTTTCTACTAAACATATAATTTTAAATCATTTGTAATCAGTACAATCAATTTCTATGTTGAAATCTAATATGTAAATACAACATGAAACTATAGAAACATCTACTAATAGAGTAAAATTGCGATACTGCCATTACCATTTGGTAATCTGGCTTTTAAATTTAACGAGTTAGAGGCGCCACGGTTAATATATGGAAACTAGAAAACACGAAGTGTCAGTCTGAGGATGAGCAGAGCCACGACCTGTCTGCACGACTCAGGCTCCAAATGCCTGATGTATCGCCCTGATGAGGGACACTAGGCATGCGCGAAATTCTGTTTGAAAACTCTAAATGAAAATGAATTTGTTTCGTCTGGAAGACGCCGCGCTGTTGAGTGATCGATACTGGTTTTAAACATTTTGCGGTAAGCTATAAGTATGCTATTAAACATTAAATCGGTTAATCACTCCAGGTTCAAAGGCATTTCTTTTCTAACATAAACAAGATCGCGCCGCACTTCTGTGATCTGTTAACGGACATCTTTCCGCGCTTCCGTACTTGTTTGTTTAGTGTACGTTCTAAAATATATTTTTTTTTACGATTAATAATACATACCGATTGTTTATTTTATAGTCCACGAAATCATATTCAAGTACACGCAATGCAAAGCCTTGATCAAATTGTAAATGAGATTCGCATCGCTCGTCTTACCTGTTCTAGTACAGTCTGGTCGGCCATTCCTGACTGCGGTGTCAGGCAGGGGCTTCCCGTCAGGGGTGACGCACCAGCAGCCTGAGGCGGCGCTGGCTGCTGCGCATTGCATGGCCGCGTAGGTCCCGTCGGCTCGGCATCGAGGCTTGAAGGCTGCGCGCCGCCCGCCCTGCGACCGCAGAGCGTAGCGCAGGGCATGGATGCAGGACTGACCCTCTGCGATCAAGAGTCATCATGGATTTTGTAGAGAGAGTTATTATTCTAAGGACTGTTTCTATGGGCTGTGACCGATGGAGTGATCTCGAAACGATAGACCAAGGCCGAGAAGAATGGAAAACTCTTATCTATGTCCTCAAAGGCAATCAAGATGATTGTGAGGAATAGTTTGGAAAGTTTGCTGAAATTCCTTGTAAAATTCAACAAGCGATTCCAATGATAATGACGGCTAAAGTTATGATATTCCAAGACTCGAAGATCGTTGTCTCACGTTGCATATCGCACGCACAAGGTCAGCTCGCACAAAGCCTGACTTCATGGGGCTCGCTGCATCGCCGATTGCGCACAACACCTCCTTGTTCATCCTCACACTATTTGCCTTTATAATTCGCAGGCGATACTATCGTTTGCCCTGCCTTGAACTCTGCTGCGATCATTGGACAGAACAATGCTTCAATCAAGAGAACAATGTCAAAGTCAAGTAATTTGAGCTAGAGCTCAGGATAATAGCGAATTATTTATCTGAGATGAATCCTTTCATCGTTAATAGTTGTGCAAACAAGTTTTGTTTCCGCTGCGTCAGTTTTTCTTCTTTTTAAGAACTTAATAAGTCAAGTTCTTTCTATTCTTCTGGTATGCCATTAGTTAACATTATGTCAACGTGTTGATTTAATGAATTGGTGAGAACGAACGATTCTATTTATAAGTTTTAATTGCAGGATCTGATCTTGAACTGATCTTGTTTTTGTAAGTTTATCCTGGTAATGGTTAGGTACCTACTTACAAACCGAATTAAATTTTTGCTATGCAATGTTAAACAAATGAAAATCAAGGCAATCTAACAGGCAGGGCTGATTCTTCTCCTCCATCAAAAGCAGATTTTCTCTCATAATTTATGTTTAATTCAATCGATTGCTGATGATATCCTGTTGTCGGTCCTACCACTACCTACCATTGATCAATTCTACCTGTTGCCACGCAGTTTGATGAGTGGAAGATCAAAACTTATGTGAAGTAACTTACCAATACACGGTCCTCGGTGTGCCACAGCAACAGGCTCGCCGCCGCACTGCGCCCTGATCACCCGGCACTTGTTGGCGTATGTCCTGCCATTGGTACCGCACACAGGCCTCTTGTTACCATCGTTGGACTCGCAGGTTGAAACTCTGGCGAAGCAAGACTCTTGGCTCTCTTCTTTAGCCTGCTATAAATGGATTATCAATATCAATATCATCATCAATCAATACATAGTATAAAACAAAGTCGCTTTCCGCGTCTGTCCCTAGTATGTTTATATCTTAAAAATTAAGCAACGGATTTTGATGCGGTTTTTTTCAATAGTTAGAGTGATTCAAGAGAAAGGTTTATAAGTATAGTAAATGCACAAAATAGTAAAAGGTTAGAAGGTTGAAGTTCGCCGGGTCGACTAGTTAAATATATGTGATAGTAGAAGTAATGACGCAAGGTATTTAACTTCGTAAGTAAGTGGAGGCGCCCTAGAATACCTAGTGGCATTCTAATTTTTTGCGACACCCATGGGAGAAGATAGGGTAGTCTCCATCTCCTACCAGGGTGTCGTAAAAAGAGGCAAAGACAAGCTAGGCCCGTCATGATGGTATAAATAAAACTCGGCCAAACGTGGGTCCAGCTCGAAGCACGCAGTCAATGAGCTGGTGCCTCTGCGTACCCCATCATTCGGGGAAAATAGGCGTGACATTATGTTATATTACGTTGGGATCGGCAGAAGGACAGGCAGAAGCGTCCTTCGTTAAAATACTTGATGAGCCACACTGCGATCGCCAACCCGCCTGCCAAGCGTGGCTATGACGGTTAACAGCACAATGTTTTTCCTTGTTGCATGCTGTAGGAAAGAACTATGACCAGCAGTGGACGCCTCGTTGCAATTATGATTCTACTTTTGGTTTTCAGATTGGAAACTTGGTGTAAGTTGGCAGCGCAGTCATAAAGTCGGTAATAACCGCAAACTGGATTCATTTAGACGCGGTTTGTTTGAACTTCTCGGTTTGATGAAAACATGGAAGTCATAAAGCCGTATTTAGAGTTTTTGAGGCTATTTTCTCCGTTAAGTAGGTAGTTTTATGAATTTGCTATTTTAAACTGTGATAGGATAAGGTTTTAGTTTAGAATGTATGTATATTTACTCAAAGCATTGCAAGCATCATTTTCTTATGTTTATAAGCAGCTTCAACTGTCTTCCCATCCCGTATCAATATCCAATTTAAGCATTGATAGACAAAAGTGTAAATTGCATTTCTCAACAGGATATTATTAACGAACCTTAGGTATAAATAGTCAGAGCAATAATTAACTATACATTTAATTTATAATTAAATTAGATGGGTATCTAAGGTAGGTAATTAAGAAAATATATTTTAATTAATAAAGAGAGAGAGAGAGACCGAAAATCGCTCACCTTAATCTCCGTGCTGGCTCCGCTGACGCAGCAGATTAAATTAAACAAAGTGAACTGAATTACCACCTCATTGAGATACATTTTGAATAGGGGGTTTAAAATAATCACGGAAACGCTACGACTCTTTCATATTGGCCTAGGGACGTCCGCGGAGCGAGGTGGCCAGGCTGTGTGTGCGCGGGCGCAGGCGGAGGGCTGCGGGCGGGGGCGGGGGAACAAAGGAAGGACGGCTGACGGCTGGGTCGGCTGGCTCGGGCTCGGCTGCCCCGGCGCGGGTGCGCGTGCGCCGCCCCTCCTCCACCCACCGTTTTTCGCCAATCGTGTCCGTTGTGTGCGTGCGATATTCTTTGCTCAAAAACCGGTAAACACCGTTGCAAATTTGCACGGCACGGCACTGGTTGACAAAATTGGTTAAAAAGTCACACGCTCTGAAAAAACTAGGTGTTTTTTGGTTTTGATTTAATGTGTCTCCTTCCTGATCATCTCATTTTCCATGGGCGCTCTGATAGGTATATGGGTTGTACGTACTACGCCAACATCGTACATAACGAACCCTGGTACAAATAATTATCAGATAATAGAGATCGATTTACTTATTTCGAATAAAGGCGACATCAGTAGCTGAATCAGGGTTTTCAGCAGCACTAGGTATCTCAAATCAGAAAAAAAAATTACACACACCCCTATACGCAATCAAACAACTAGGTACCTCTACCTTCCTATTAATTTTAGTTATTCCTACTTACTAGTTACGTTGATTGCAATGGGCGGCCTTATCGAGGATTTCTTTCAGGCAATCCTTTTGTAAGTATAAAATCTAAGTGAAGAAAGGTTAAAGTACTAATGTATATATTATGTCTACCCTACCGCATTTTTAACAATTATACCTACCTATCCCTTTAAATCCGGAATTTCAGGAATATCTTTCTAACCCTTCACATCCGTAATTTCAGGAATATCTTTCTTAGAGCACCAGTAGAAGACTAGTCCCTATCGATTAAGGAGTGCCTTAATTTTCATGAACGCACCAGTTAGTTGGAGATAGTGTCAGTTTGTTGCTATTACACATTTGGCAGGCACTTTAAAGATTAAAATTTAGTTTATTAGGTCGCACCGCCTAACCTATTATTACTATGTAGTTTCCCGGAAATAAATCGATTTTTTTCTCGCTTTAAAAACCATCCTTGGACTTCAACTAACATTTAAACAGCAGTATTATTTTTATAAATATATATATATATATACTAGTCGACCCGGCGAACTTCGTACCGCCCAACCTATTAGTATATTGTGTATGTATTATACTTATAAACCTTCCTCTTGAATCACTTTATCTATTAAAAAAAACCGCATCTAAATCCGTTGTCTAATTTTAAAGATATAAGCATACATAGGGACAGACGCGGGAAACGACTTTGTTTTATACTATGTATTGATATAAATACCTATATATTTATAACACTTGTCACGCAACGCACACATTGTATTATAAGTATGAATATTTTAACACATTTATTAATCGCACTGCTTCTCATGGTTCTGGCAGAATGACCAGCGTTGCATTTTTTGCAACACATGCTGAGTCAGAGCCATTTTGCACCCACAATATCTACATATAAAAATACTTTGAACCTACCGTTCCTTTTTGTATCTGTGAATAATATCGACGCTGGAAAGGAAAAAGTACCTAAGCGACAAGATGGGCGATATTGAGTTATATACCTTGTTGGAATCGTCAGATTTTTCTGCGTCTTTTGGTGTCACTCTCATGTCTCTACGATGAAATTTATGTCGCTTAGGTATTTTAGATTTCCCTCTTTTTCCATCTTTTTATGGCGACCAAGCGACAAGTTTTCGATCTTTTTTATTATTTTTTTACTTAGGTATCTTAATTTTTATTTATTTTTATTTGGATAGTTTTTATCGTAATTTTCAAAATTAAATTATTGCTAAGGTATGTTTACCCTACTCCAAATGTCTTTTGTAATTCTGGTTAAGTATTTTTTCCTGGAATATAAAATCTATAATGGAGAATGAAGATATTTTTGATCATCTTTTATTAATTTATATATGGAACTTGGTTATTTTTTTCCAGAACTTATTTTAATTAAACGATAGATGAGGTATTTCATAAGGAAAGTAGAATAAAAGTTAGATGTCGCTTAGGTACTTTTACCTGCCGACTTTTCGATTTTATTTGGCGTTTAGGTATTTTCTGATGGAAACATAATTATAATAATCCATGATTTAAGCATATTGTAATACCAAGCATATGTCGCTTGCCCGGGCTGTAAATATTTATGGCATGGTGGTTGGTAACGAAAAAACAGTGTTTGCGGATTAAATTGTTATTAAGGTAGCGCGTACGTACTGACAACATAAATTGTGCCGTCGCTTAAGCATCTTTAACAGAATTATTTTGTATTTAAAATTAAAGTTTTTAGCAGTGCTACCAATTAATTTGATTTTATTAGGAAAATAATACAGTTACTGAGTGCTATCTTTTTTTATACAATTCAAATAAGTGCAATGCAAATCAATCAACATGCGTGTCTAATGATTGGTTTCAACCCAAATTTTTTTATCAATGTCGTTCAATAGGATTAAATCCGTTTCCACTGAGTTTTAAGTCAAAATCATAGATGTAAACTTTTTCTTATTCTCAACATATATGGCAAATGGATAAGAATCTCATGATTTTAATGTAGGTCTATGAATAGTTTATTTCAAAAATATAAAGAATGAAATAAATTTTAAAATCGGGCTATTTACCCCAAGCAAGTGGAGACGTTGATATCATCACCTTATCGGCCGAAATGCATCCACTATTGGACATATGCCCCCAGCTATAGACCGACCTACTGATTAGTTAACCCGTGCAACCATCAGTGCACCTCCGAAACTTTCAACAGGTCTTACTCTTCATCTTACGGTTCGCATAATCGTAAGGATTCTATTAGTGATTCAGCAACATTTGCAGTTACTAACTCTAGTATCTATCATCATCATCGCAGCCTGGGCACAGGGCTCGCCCAGCAATCACCACAAGGACAAACCTTTTAAGGAGGGGGGTTTACGACCACTTATGAAACGGCCCGGGAAGGGCGGTGGCACAGCGTGTGGCACTGAGCCGCCGCAGCTTTAGAGACGAGAAGAGTAGGGAACAACAAGCATCCCCGAAGACGAAGCTGTACATGGGAAGGACATCGAACGCTGATAATCAGTGGTTCCCAGGGTCCTTCAGAAAAAACGCTGACACGGCCACCGGAGGGTTTAAGTGGGTGCAAGCTCCACATACCCACTCGCTCCTTCGAGCGGAACAAATAATGTTGGGTTTACCATAATCGCCACGCTTGGCAGGCGGGTTTTCTGTCGCAGCATGGTTTTTAAAATTAATTTTTGTTTTGATCAACGAAGGATGCTGCTGCCCATGCTTCGAAAATTAGTCGCCTTGTGCGACACCCACGATAGGAAATGGGGAGGTAGAATTTTTTGCCGTCACCACACGGCAATAAGTTTATCAATGGGTTATAGGAAATAATGAACGCCTCTCTTAATTGGGCAGATATCTTTACTCAGGGAATCAAGCGAACATCTTCTCTGATGACAACGCTATGAAAGTTAACTAAGTACCGATAATTTTATTCGTATTGTATGAATGAATATGGTGTTAGGTTGGGTTGACTAGTTGTGACAGCTTTTACCTTTACCAAACTTGTTTCTTAAGTTTTCACTAAGTCTATTTAGCTAAATTAAAATAATGCAGATGATGTACGACAATATTTTATTTCAGGAACAGCAGGAGTAGGTATTATGTGGCAGGAGATATTATATTTAAGTACCCGTTCCTTCAATGTGTGGCCACCTAAAAAGTTTTATTAATATATTAGTACGTCAAGGGTTTTAGGGTTTAATAAAAGCATTTTGGTTGAAAAAAGAATTTACCGCCAGTGGCTTCCTCTAAAAAACAATGGTCTGCGACCAGATCCTCTGGTAGGGTTGTGCCTATTAGTGCCTTTTAAATACCTTTCGTATCGTTCAAACCTATGGGTATCTGCCTTTCAAACCATGTGACCTCCAGCGCGGCCCTTGCGACTTAACTAAATCTGACGACAAGTTCTTCACGTCCTCGCGTAAAGTATAGCCTTAGCAACTTTCAAAGAACATGAGAATTGAGTACCTATCTGAGATGTTATTATCACGATATTTTGGATATAAACGTTTCTTCCTGAAAAAAAAGTTATAGGGATAGTTTGAAATTCGTGAGGAAATAGATTTAATTTCGTGTAGTATCGTATTTCGTGATATGATGCTGAGTATCTAATACCATGCACATTTTTATCGTAGGTCTTGTAGTATATTATTGGGCGCAGAAAGAGATAATATACTACTGCAGAGCAAACAGAGAGTAGTATGACTGTAGGTAATCTGAGGTCTCAAACCAGTAGTAATTTAAATACTACGTAGATAGGTAATGGTACTTTATGTTCTTCATCTGATAGCGTCTCGAGTGTGAGTTCCAACTCCAACGTCGATTGTTGAGCTACCCGCAAACGTATACAAATTACGCATAACTTGTGTGCGCAGAACACTGGACGAAGTAAAGTAAAAACTAAAAATTGACAAAATATGAAGTAAATGATTTTAATTAATGGAATTAAAGTTCCTTACAATAAAAAAGTTTATGTGACCATGCCCAAAAGTGAGGAAAAAAACTCACACTCAGCACTCTCGATTCTCCAGACAAGTACCCATTATAATTGTTAATTGTGTGTTTTTTCCCTTTTAACGTAATAAAGCAGCTCCACAGATTTTGCTATTTTTAAGTTTTTCTAGTACTTTTACACTTGGAATTATGGATTTCTTTGTGCAATTTAGTTTAATGTATTTTATAAGAAATATCCCTCAAAATTATTGTTTTAACTTTATTCTTATGTTGGAAAAACGTCATTTATTTTTGATTTTAAATTATTTTTAATGGGTTTAAAAACTACTCGATTTTTTCAAAAGTAAGTTTTTCTAGGGAATATTTTAGTAAACTGAAACATTTAGCCATTTTTACTAATATGCGGTGATAATAAAATGTTAATTTCAGTATTTTTTCCGTTCCTAAGATATGTATTGAAATCACTATGTGTTGTTTTATCTAGGATGATAAATATTTTGCCTGGGCGCTTGAGTATTTTTTCCGGGTACTATTTTTATATTAAAAATACCTAAGCGACACTATCTCCTAAAATAATACATTTTTATTTAAACTATTAATATTAAAAAAAGCGGAAAAAATCAGTTTGTCTGCAATGTAGGTTTCACAGTTGTAGAGTAATTAGGAAAATAGATATGATTTTTTTTTCAAAAACAAGATTTTCAAATTGCTCTCCTGAACATTAGGCATAATGTCGCTTAGGTACTTCTTCCTTTCCAGCGTCGATATGTACTATGTGTATTGTGTGTGCAAATAAATCTATGTCTATGTCTAAAAAAAAGCACGGGTAAAATTGGTCCAGGTGTTGTTGAGTCATGCAGTTACGAACACATTTTGCGATTTAATTTCATATTATAGATTTGCCAAAAAAAATTATCAAAAAAATATTAGTAATTTTATAAATATCTTCAGATCAAAGTACAGTGTTTCAAGTGGTTTGTAAGAAATATGAAAAATTAAATTGAGCAAGATGGGCAATCCTACACACACTTGACCGCTTCTTCATCAATACATAGTATAAAATAAAGTCGCTTCCCGCGTCTGTCCCTATGTATGCTTAAATCTTTAAAACTACGCGACGGATTTGATGCGGTTTTTTTAATAGATAGACTGATTCAAGAGGTAGGTTTATAAGTATAATACATGCACAATATAGTAATAGATTAGGCGGTACGAAGTTCGCCGGGTCGACTAGTTTTAATAATAAATATTTTATGTTCGATTGCGATATAATTTTATTGCATGTAGGTAGTTTTATTTTCGCGATAGCTAAAAGTAGCTCAAAATCAAGCCGTGAAAGAAATGGCAGATTTTAAAATAACTTTATTTCTATTGTTCGCATTGATTTTTGCCTGTGTTTATTATGCTGATTGTGTAAGTGTTTGCTGCTATACTTTAACATTTAAATTACCTACAAAATGCTTAAAAAAGTTTTGCGCCGGAAACAAAAAAAGATAGGACATCTTTAAGAAGTCATCTAGTTTCCATAGAGCACTATCTTCCTTCAATTCTAACTTCAATTAACAACCCTATATACCTATATCAATATCATCATCAATGCATAGTATAAAATAAAGTCGCCCCCGCCATCCACGTATGTCCCTCCCTATGTATGCTTATATCTTTAAAACTATGCAATGGATTTTGATGTTTTTTTTTAATATTTAGAGTGCTTCAAGAGGAAGGTTTATAAGTATAATACATGCACAACATAGTAATAGGTTAGGCGGTACGAAGTTCGCCGGGTAGACTAGTATAAAATAAAGTCGCTACCCGCGTATGTCCATGTATGCTTAAATATTTAAAATTGTGCTACGGATTTTGATGCGGTTTTTGTCTATACCAATATTATAAAGAGTAAAGATTTGTCTGTTTGTTTGTTTGTTTGTTTGTTTGTTTGTTTGTTTGTTTGTTTGTTTGTTTGTTTGTTTGTTTGTTTGTTTGTTTGTTTGTTTGTTTGTTTGTTTGTTTGTTTGTTTGTTTGTTTGTTTGTTTGTTTGTTTGTTTGTTTGTTTGTTTGTTTGTTTGTTTGTTTGTTTGTTTGTTTGTTTGTTTGTTTGTTTGTTTGTTTGTTTGTTTGTTTGTTTGTTTGTTTGTTTGTTTGTTTGTTTGTTTGTTTGTTTGTTTGTTTGTTTGTTTGTTTGTTTGTTTGTTTGTTTGTTTGTTTGTTTGTTTGTTTGTTTGTTTGTTTGTTTGTTTGTTTGTTTGTTTGTTTGTTTGTTTGTTTGTTTGTTTGTTTGTTTGTTTGTTTGTTTGTTTGTTTGTTTGTTTGTTTGTTTGTTTGTTTGTTTGTTTGTTTGTTTGTTTGTTTGTTTGTTTGTTTGTTTGTTTGTTTGTTTGTTTGTTTGTTTGTTTGTTTGTTTGTTTGTTTGTTTGTTTGTTTGTTTGTTTGTTTGTTTGTTTGTTTGTTTGTTTGTTTGTTTGTTTGTTTGTTTGTTTGTTTGTTTGTTTGTTTGTTTGTTTGTTTGTTTGTTTGTTTGTTTGTTTGTTTGTTTGTTTGTTTGTTTGTTTGTTTGTTTGTTTGTTTGTTTGTTTGTTTGTTTGTTTGTTTGTTTGTTTGTTTGTTTGTTTGTTTGTTTGTTTGTTTGTTTGTAACGAATAGGCTCCGCAAATACTGAACCGATTCGAAAAATTCTTTCACTGGTGGGAAGCTACATGAACCCCGAGTGACATAGGCTATATTAGATTTTCAAAAAAATTAGGGATCATTACCTAAACTCAAATAATGTAACCCATGGTGCAATATTTTTTCCGTTGTTTACATATTTTGACAGGTGGTTTGTTGTTGTTGTTTGTTTTTTATTCGGCCATTCTGGGCAGTCAAAAGAACATAGTCTATAGAGCCCAGTCTTTTATAGTATCTTATATTCTATGGCGTAACGAAGTAAGCCGGGAAAGCTCGTCATAGATATAGTGATTCAAGAGGATGGTTTATAAGTCAATTAAGTGCACAAGAAAGTTAAAGTTTAGGCGGTATGAAGTTCGCAAGGTCGACTAGATACTTATAATATTACTTATTAAAATCATTTGCCATTTTCACTCTTTTCATTGACGACTTATTGACGATCTCTAGTCGACCTGGCGAACTTCGTACAGTCACGGACTAGGAGGCCGTAACAGATTTGTCTATGGTTTCGTCATCCCTAGTCTGTATTACTATAGAACAAGAGTTATTTTGCAATACAGAAAAACCGGAAGTGTTACGTCGACCGTGTCCGCCACTGTACCGCCTTATCTACAACTATGCTGTACATTTACTATACTTACCTACTTACAAAAAAAAATTAACATTTCTGTTGTATCACTCTGTCTATTAAAAAAAAACTTACCAAAATCTGAAATCATATTTTTAAAGATTTAGGTATTATAGGGGCAGACGCGGAATCGACTTTGTTTTAAAGGTACAGTGGGGGACACGGACTGCGTAACACTGCCGGTTTTTCTGTATTGCAAAATAGCTCTTGTCCTTTGGTAATACAGTCAAGAGCTGACGTAACCATAGACAAATCTGTTACGGCCTCCTAGTCCGCCACGTACTATGTATTGATGATAAGTCTTGCTATATTTCGCTCATTTCTCTTTTGGTTGGTTTGGTACCACTCATTGTCTTTTCTTACAATGCTTATAAAATAGTTGTAACTACACTTTAAGATTCTTTAAGAATAAAATTCAATTTCCTCATAGAAACCGTGTGGCAGACGGAGCCAAGGCCAAGGCACAAATGCGGTATACTCTTTCCCATGCAATACTTAGGCTGTGTCCCCGTACCAAACTGAGTTAGCTGCGTAAGCCCTTCCTTAGATTTGAAATGGAAAGTCCACAGTATGCTAACTTTGCGCTCACGTGCATCTGCAGCGTTACGTGTAAAACTGAGGACACTCCATCTCAAATATCGAAGGGTGTTGGTACTAAACATACGCCGCTAACTCAGTCAGTTTAATCACTGGAGACAAACCCTTACAATACTATTAGGCTACGAACGCACAGGCGGTTTTATTTCCGCGCGGTGTCAAAGTTTGTTATTTAATTTTGAACCTTATTCATAGGCCCCGAACGCACAAGCGTGTTTTTACGGTTTTTTAGCCGCTGGTAACACTTCCATAGGATTCAATATGTTACATAAAATCCGCGCGGTAAAAAACCGCCTGTGCATTTGAAGCCTTAGAGCCACATTTGCAATTTTCCTTTCTGTCCTCTAGAGCAAAAAGTTATTAATAAAAAAAAACGCAGAGGATGATAAGCATTATTGCAAAATGAAGAAGCAGTTCTCTCAAACCATTAGCTTTTACTAAGTGGTAACTTACTAACTAAAGAGATATATGAGCTGATGCTAGTATAGGTATACTTAGATAGTATAGTAGATTATACGAGATACCCAAGTGGCGGGCTATTTCCAGTGCTACTCCTGCGCAGCCCGCCACCAGCCGCGCCAGGAGCTCTCCCTCGTCAAGGTCCTGATGCCGAAGCAGCGCGTGCAGTACCGCATCGCCGACCACTCCTCGCCCTATTAGATACAGGATGAAGAATATTAGATTTTACTAACCACCATCGAAAAAACAGAGGGGTGTTATCAACTTCGATTGCGAAAATTCGGAATCTAAATTCAACGTCTAATGTTGACACGAATACATCCTAATATCTAATCCTTTAGAAAACTTTTATTTTGTGATTCTAATTGAATTTAAAAAATTGTGTCTATTTAATAGTTTTTTTTTCGATTATCCGTCCATTATTATTTTATTCGATTATTTTAGTTATTTTAGTCGATTATCCGAACGACGGAACATTTTAGCCCGACCCGCGCGTGCTTCTCATCCACCTCATAGTAAATACAAAGCACTATTTTAAGTTTATTTATTATGTCATAAAATATAGAAAGGTATTATCATAAGTAAATTATGGTTTACATTAATCTGTACTTAAATATGTATGGCTAAATCAGTAAACATATAGGTACCAAATTCGATTATTCGAAAATATCGGTTATCCGAACACTCATGTCCCCCAAGCATTAGTTCGGATAATCAACGCTCTACTGTAAAGTCATTTTATTTACGGATTATTTTAGACCGGCCGATATTGACCGTTTCCTTACCTAAATCCTTAGATCCGATCTAAATCCTTAGATTCTAAAACAATCCATGAAAATTTAATAGGTAATTGTATATTTAGACCGCTTACTCACCGGTATGCCATGGCGTCGTCTTCGCTGGCTACGGTATCCAAATAAATTGTATTTAAATGTACAGATAATTCACTTGGCGGTGGTTTGGTAACGTCGCAAATTTATATTGGAAACGTGGCCAACGATGTCTCCAATCTCCATGGTATCCCGGTGAGTAAGCAACCTTACAAAAAAAAAAAATCTACCTTCCTCCATCCATATCATCATCATCATCATCAGCCTATAAGAGCCCACTGCTAGACATATGCCTCTTCTCTGCATGACGTGCGAGAGAAGACCATCCATATATTCTTAAACAATTCAGTTCATTATTTTACCAAAATAAAATTTACTAATACTTTTTTGCTGTTATTAAAAACCAACTCAAGGCATAATTGTAATAACATCTAAGACCAGGTCAATTCCCGACAGGCGGACGCACGGAACCTAAAGTCAGCCAGAAAAGAGAAACCTGGTCCCACCACCCTCTCGCCCAAGGTCGACGAGGTCCTGCGCCAGGTCCAGGAGTCCAAAGGTCTGAGGAAGAAGGGACAGCTGGAGGAGCTGAAGCAGCAGATCAAGAAAGTGTTCCATGTCAGAGTTAGACCTGATCAGCCTAAGAAGACCTGTGCCAAATGCCAGCATCAACGAGATTTATTTAATTAGATGATTTAGAGTTTATAAATAAAACTTGGAAAATTGTGTCTTTTAATTTCATGTGGTCATGGACAGATTGTTACGGCGGTTTGGCAGTTCCCTCCCAGGTCCACAATGTTTATTCAATTATTTGTTATTATTCACTATCCAAGTAGTGAAAGTTTCATCAGAATCAGTTGAGTGAGTCGTACTTTTAAGGTTTCTTAGCTAAATTGCAGGAGCGTGGGCAGAGCCGCGGACAAACTCTAGGAGTATTCAAAGAACTTTCTCTTACTTTTTGAACCTTCCTACATCTGTCAGTCAGCAAAGATGATAGATGTCTCAAATTTAATAATAAAAAAAAAAACAAAACATCAAACAAATTTATTCAAGTAATAAATTTTTAACAAATTAAATTATAAAAAAATACTCTACCAAAATTCCTAGTAATACATCAAAATGCCGTCGACATCGAACGATTTCCGTCCCTACTTCATCTACATAAAGAAGGAGGAAGAGAAGGGAGACAAGTTCGCCCGCATCAACATGGAGGTGAAGCACACGGCAGTGCCTGATGAAGCCAACCCCTTCGTGAGGAAAGAGGCGTTTACCCAGACCTACCCCACCTGCCTCGTGCCGGCCGCTCCGAGGAGGGACTGCTGTTACTACTGCAGCTAGACGACGTGGTCGGTGGGGTCGTTTTAGGCGTCCAAGACTCTTGGTTCACAAGAAAATTGACCATCAAACCAAGAACGCCCGACCAAGACATCTTCTTCATCTGTTGTGTTTGCAGCCAAAACCCCCAGGACTTCTTCATCTTCTGTTGTTTTTCAAGCTCAAATCACCGAGACTTCTTCTGTTCCCTCACTAACCGTTGTATGGGTAGAAAAGTGCCTGCACTTAGCTCAAAACTATCCACTGAACCTGACGTGTTTTTGAGCCATTGTACATTTTCCCATATTTATTGAAGCCATACAAATTCAGAGCTCATCAGCAACCTCAAAACTACCTCTGACTGACTTAAGAAAGACTACTGTGCTACCTGGATGTTCGAAATAAATGTTTCTGATTCTGATACCTTAAAGTATAATTAGCTTAATAGCAGCTTATGTATAAAGTGCTGCTCAGTTGTAGCTAGAAAGCTGCCAAGCTCCTTCGTCTTTTGTTGTGGGGGAAGAGGAGTGCCTGCACTCAGCTCACGTGTTTGAAGCCATTGTACATTTCCCACATTTTTTGAAGGCAGAATTCCGAGCTCATCAGCAACCCCAAGAGTACCCATTGACCGGGCTCTTTCAATATTTCTGATTAAATAACCAGACTAACCACTGTTTCTTTGTAAAAAGTCCAACCAATGCACAATGCATAATATAGGGTAAAACGTCCTATTACCGCGGTAGTCAAAATCACGTCCTATTACGGCTCTATTTTATCTTTTGCAATTTATGATTCGTTGTGACTGTTTATTGTCAATGTGACTACATAGTGTCCAAGGGAAACTAACACGTAACTTATTTCCTAGCACTCGTGCGTTTAAAATCATAAAAAGAAACTTAAATTAATAATTTTGTGCAACGCCAGCTAAGCGGGAGGCTGTTTCATACAAACGCTAATAGACTCGCGTTAAAACATTGAATTTTCAGACTTCATTTTTCGTGAAAACTAACACTTTCAGATTATGTTACTATATATGAATACTTTTTACATTCAAGTATTCTTAGTTAATCAAGTTGATTTCTGATTAAAATCAAATAAAATAACTAAATATGAGTAAATAAAAGTGCGCCGTGATAGGACTGCCGTTTGAGGGTATTTCTATTACGGTGGGTAGTATCCGTAATTGGCAAAACACCAGGACGGGAATTTTCAATTTTAGAGGTGTTTTCAATATAGTTATGATAAATTCAACATTTAGGTGTAATTTTTAATAGTTTTTAAGTTTAAAAATCAATTTCGGAGGTATATTTTTTTTACTAGAATCCGTGATTTTGACGCGAAAAGTTGACTGTGAAATGAACGTTTGTTAGAAACCTGTAAAAACTAACGTGCGCGTTTTAACGAAGACAAATAGTATAATTAAACGATTACAAACCATTAAATAGTTTCAGAGTGTAGTCAGAGTATTTATATTTACAATTAATAACTAACATTACCAAAATATCTTAATTTTATATGTCTGAATAGGATATAAAAAATCATGCGATTTTTTTGTACTTACTGTATTAGGCTGTAAGGAATTCTAACGCGGTGTATAGAAATTACAGAGCTTATAATTTAAGTATAAATAGGTAATTGAAAAACTTAAACTTAGCAGAACAGAGTTATAAGCAGTTTTTTAATGGTACTTTAAGGTGATAAATAGCTATTAACAATGTGATATTCACTTACAACAAAACAAAACAATTATGCAGGCTAGAAGACTTTTACTTATTGATAATACAAGAGTAAGCCTGCTACAAGAGTAACATCGCAGGTAATACTATTGTAACTCAAAAGTTATTCAGTCTCATAGTTTTGTATATAAGGTAAGTAAGCTTGGCTAAATAATCTAAAGTTGTAAGTTGCAACATAACAGGTTCACAATGGCATTAAAAGACGCAAATTATGTTACTCTTATTTCTAGATAAGTGACAATGACTAAAGATAACTCTTAAACAAGTTTAAATTTAGATAAGTGTATTTATGTGCAATTCATTAATTCATTACTACGATGCTAGCGCCATTCGCGAAAAAATCTTCTAAACTAAGCTGTATGACACTAGATAATGTAGCCTAGTATTTTTAGGGCACTTCCGTACAGCTTTTAGGTTGAAGACCTAAGAAAGCTACAAAGTGTTACTAAAAGTGGCCACTTTTAGCAACAATCTGTTTATAATTTTGTTCTATTAAGTTATGACTACTTTTCTGTGCTCAAAAAATACTAATCAAGATTATCTAGTATTATACAGTGCCACATTTTTCATATTTGCCTTAGTTTAGAAGTTATTATTTTTTTTCGCGAATGGCGCTAGCATCGCTGTAAACTGGCTCTTAAACATAATCCGTTTTCGTTCAACTCTACAAATTATTGCTATTGTAGGACTGTTTATAAAAAAAAACACTAGCGCCCTCTTTGGGCTAAAAGCAAACAAAATGAAACACCCCGATCGACATCTTGAGCAATTTACTAGCTACATCTAGCGGCGGGAAGCGGCGGGAAGCGGTTCCGCTTAGATGCTAAATATTACTCTATATATATAACTAGCGCCATCTAGTGCTAAATAAGATTTATTTCTTCAAAATTGTCTTTTCAGGTGTTATTTTTTATATTAGTTTGCCTTAGATAGTTACAGCGATGCTAGCGCCATTCCCGAAAAAAATTAATATCTTCTAAACTAAGGCAAATATCAAAAATCGGGCACAGTATGACACTAGATAATGTAGTCTAGTATTTTAAGGGCACGATTGTATAGCTTTTAGGTTAAAGACCAAAGAAAGCTACAGAGTGTTGCTAAAAGTGGCCACTTTTAGTAACAATCTGTTTATAATTTTGTTATTTTAAGTTAGGACTACTTTACTGGGCTCAAAAAATACAAATCAAGATTATCTAGTGTCATACTGTGCCACATTTTTGATATTTGCCTTAGTTTAGAAGATATTAATTTTTTTCGCGAATGGCGCTAGCATCGCGGTAAACTGGCTCTTAACCAGTCGTGCGTGATGTATATTGTAACAAGTTTGCGTACTGGCACAGACTATTTGTTTAGTTTTTATGCATAATAAACATTGTAAAAATAAACACAAAGTACAAACAGTAAAAAAAGGTTCGTCCCTGCCGGGGATCGAACCCGGTGCCTCCGCGTCACAGTCTACATCACTGCCAATTGATCCAGATCAGACTGACTGTTTGGTACACTGTTTATTGTTTGTTGTTTGGCCGACTTGAAAAAAGAAGGTTATCAGTTTGACCTGTATGTATGTTTGTTTGTATGTATGTATGTTTGTCCGCGATTATCTCGCGTTTGACTGAACCGATTTTGATGCGGTTTTCAGATAAGTTTTTGTTACATTCAGGAAAAGGTTTTAATACAGTTTTTTAACCGCCTTCGAAAAAGAGGAAGTGCTCAGTTGATGTATCTCTGTCAGTTTTTTGAAGTTAGGTTCATTTTTTGTAAAAAAGAAAATATTAGCAGACTTAAAAAAAAGGATTTTATCTGTTTGACCTGTATGTTATACGTGTATGTATGTATGTTTGTCCGCGATTGTCTCGAGTTTGGCTGAACCGATTTTGATGCGGTTTTCACAAAAGTATTTTTTACATTCAGGACAAGGTTTTAATACCTATTTCAACCGACTTCAAAAAAGAGGAAGTTCTCAGTTTATGTATGTCAGTTTAATGAAGGCGGGTTTTTTAACCCCCGAATGAAAATTCAAAGAAGGGTGCTATAATTTTAATTTGTGTATCTGTCTGTCTGTATGTCTGTCTGTCTGTATGTCTGTATGTCTGTCTGTATGTCTGTCTGTCTGTCTGTCTGTCTGTCTGTCTGTCTGTGTGTATGTATGTCTGTCTGTCTGTCTGTCTGTCTGTCTGTATGTCTGTCTGTCTGTCTGTCTGTCTGTATGTCTGTCTGTATGTCTGTCTGTCTGTCTGTCTGTCTGTCTGTCTGTCTGTCTGTATGTCTGTCTGTCTGTCTGTATGTCTGTATGTCTGTCTGTCTGTGTATCTGTCTGTGGCATCGTAGAGCCCAACAAACGGCTGATCCGATTTTCATTTAGTTTTTTTTGTATCATAGATAATTTCAGGCCGAATGTTCTTAGCCATGTCTGATAAAGATCTGATCAGCGGTTTGAAGATGATCAGCTCTTGAATAATGGATGAAAGGATCTAACTAGCTTCCTATGTCCTATTAATTTGAAATTTAGTACCGTGTTACTTTAATGATTTTAAAAGTATATGGTAAGGTGACGATGATCTTTTTAAGATGATTAGCTCTAGTTCTAGTTAAGTTGATGAGGGGTCTGACTAGGTCGGGGGTTTTTATTTTTTTTATTTGAGTTATTTTAAGAAGAATACATATATTATCCTACTGTGTTAGCAGGATGATAGCCCAGACGGGTAAATGCAGCCGTTTATAATCCATCCATACTTTAATATTATAAATGCGAAAGTAACTCTGTCTGTCCGTCTGTCTGTCTGTCTGTCTCACTGTCCCGACAAAACTACTGAACCGTTCTTTAATATTATAAATGCGAAAGTAACTCTGTCCGTCTGTCTGTCTGTCTCAGTTTCCCGACAAAACTAATGAACCGTTCTTTAATATTTTAAATGCGAAAGTAACTCTGTCTGTCTGTCTGTCTCGCTTTCCCGACAAAACTACTGAACCGATTTAAATGAAATTAGTACGGAGTAGTAAGTAGTTACATAGTTTTATACGGATAGTCTAAAGCCTGAGAAAGGACATAGGCTACTATTTATCCCGAAATTCCTACGGGAAAATCGGGAATTTGATGTTTCAAGGGTAAGTGCGCTGGCGAAGCCGCGGGGACCCACTATTATACTTACATATTTTTATTTATTTTATTTTATTTTATTTTTTTAGGAACAACAAACAATCTTACATTACATTCTTATAAAAGCTAAATATATCGCAGAGTAAAAAAATATAAGACCCACAACGTTATCCACAGCTAAAGTTAAGTTACACTAACTATCTAAATTTAGAAGAGATTGATAAATTTATGGACGGAAGGGGCAGGGACAGGGAAGAGGGTAGGGAGAATAAGGGAGAAGTATCAAGGTAAATAAGTAAATTGTTGTAGTAATATATAAGTAAGTCAAAATGTAGAAATAGATATATATATATCAAGTACAACCAAAGAAAAAAGAATTTAAGTGAGTTTGAACAATTATAAATAAACTTTATTGAGTTTGAACAAGTAATTCTGTCTGGCTCTCTTTCACGCCAAAAGTACTGAACCAATTAGAATGTTTTTTTTTTGTGTACAATTTGAAAGTAAGTAATTAGTTTTGGGTTGGGTGAACAAAATGCAATCATTATTACCAATCGTTAACCAATTGGCTTGTAGATGCTTGTTTTATAGATTTTATGTATCCGATGCAGTGTCTTTAATACAAGAGATAACAGATTTATAAAAGCTGTTGGACGACGAGGCAAATATATCTATGTTATTATAATGTTCATTAAAATCTTTAACTAAGCGCTTTAAAGGTATTCTAGTTCCAGCGTTAGTGCGACTTTGTCCTACATGGAATAACTTGTGGGGTCTGCTAGCCCTTTGTACATATCTTGGCACTACATAAGCTAAATTATTTGTTAGGGCGGGGCAGTCAAACCTATTCCAGCAAATATTATAAAGAAGCCGCGCGCCAAGTAAGGAACGTCTCGACTCTAATGTCAATAAGTTAAATTTATCCAAAAGCAAGTGGTAAGTCAAACGAGAACGAAAGCATTTATAATGAACAGAACGTAGGAATTTGCGCTGGACGGACTCGATGCGTTCAATATATTTATTATATATTGGGTTCCAGACAGCAGCCGCGTATTCGAGCTGACTTCTAACGAGAGTTTTGAAAAGGTATATAAATGTACTGGGTTGTTTGAAGTCTTTACTGGATCTCATGACAAATGCATACATTTGAAAAGCCTTTTTTACAATTGTATCTATATGCAGGTCTAAATGAAGTTCGGAGTCGAGTATTACGCCAAGATCCCTAATGTATGGCACTTTAGTAAGAGTGGTGTTGTCTAACATATATGTAAAATCGAGAACGTTACGTTTTATTGTGAATGTTATGCTATTGCACTTACTGAGGCTTAGGTGAAGTTTATTGCTCAAACAGTAGTTAGTAAATCTACTTAGATCAACTTGCAGCTTGTGACAGTCAGAGATGTCTTGTACTCCACGGAATATCTTAAGGTCGTCTGCGTAAAGAAGAAAGTCACTGTGTTTAAAGCAGTGTTTAATATCATTTATGAAAATGATGATATTTCAAAGACCAAAAGCCGATATTAGGTAGTTTGTCAGTGAAAAATGTTCTGTGCTACGCTTCGCCATAATTATGTGCTTATGTGTATTATTTAGATAGTTGATTTATGCATATCAAGACAAGACAAACGAAAAGTGTGAAAATGAGATACCTATCAAATCGACATTTGTCCCCGCACGAGCTAAAGATATGCCACCAACCAATGAGACAATTATTTGCTTTGAGTGAGAGGCCATAGCGGCTCATTGGTGACCTCTACTACCATATATTTTTAATCACAATCTAGACGTTTTGCTCAAACGTTTTGTTTCAGTTATATTCTAAACTATGGCCGAAATCGAAAATATGCGTCAATGACGCCCTAAATAATTTTACTTAGAATTTTTAAGGCTCTGTTGTGTAGCTTTCAGGATTTTTTATGTCTTCCAACTTAAATAAAAATGGTTCCGTTAAAAGACACCGTTGCCATAAGTTAAACAAGAAAAATAATTTTTAGAACTGACCCCTTATTACGGCCGCTTTTGCCATATTGCTTTTCGTCCTCTTTGTGATTTTTTATTGAGTTTAACACTCTAGAGGACGAAAAACAATGTTGCAAATGTGGCCTACATAATACCCCTGATAACGGATTATGTTTTATATACATACTAGAGGCTGCCCCGCGCACAAAAATCCCGTTTTTTCCCGTTCCCGTGAGAATTTCGGGAAATCCCTTCTTAGTGCTCACTTACACTCCCCAAGGAACCCATGTGCCTATTTTCAGCTTTCTACGCCCAGTAGTTTCGGCTCTGCGTTGTCTGTCAGTCAGTCAGTCAGTCAGTCAGTCAGTAACGGAAGAGTTTTATATATATTGATGATATTGTACACAAATAAACTTATTTAAATTTAAATATAAACTTGTATTAGAGGTAACAATAGTCAGTGTATCTTATCTAGAAATTAGAGAAACATAATTTGAGTCTTATGTATTACTAGTAGACCCGGCGAACTTCGTAACGCCTAACCTATAAGTATTTTGTACATGTATTATACTTATAAACCTTCCTCTTAAATCACTCTATCTATTAAAAAAAACCGCATCAAAATCCGTTGCATAGTTTTAAAAATATAAGCATACATAGGGACAGACGCGGGAAGCGACTTTGTTTTATACTATGTATTGATTGATGAAGAGGCATAGCACAACTAAATTAGCGCCACCCGCGAAAAAAATAAATATCTTCTAAACTTAGGATAATATTAAAAAATGTTAAACAGTATTCCACTACATAATGTGGCCGTTTTTAGCAACGCTTTCTTTGGTCTCCAACCTAAAAGCTATACAACAGTGCCCTAAAAATACTAGGCTACACTATCTAGTGAATTACTGTTTAACATTTTTATTATTAGCCAATTTAGCCATAGTTTAGAAGATATTGATTTTCTTCGCGGGTGGCGCTACTTTAGCTGTGCTTGCAATACTTAGATGAAGATAGTTAATACTATTGCGAACGACTAACCTGTTATGAACTTACAATTTTAGATTATTTAGCCAAGCTTACTTACCTTATATAAGTACTAATCTTTGAGACTGAATAACTTTTTAGTAACAATAGTTGATATACAATACACTAATATCTCTAATATTACAAAGGCGAACGTTTGTGAGTGCGTAGTGTGTGTGTTTGTTAATCTTCACGTCTAAACGGCTGGACCGATTTCAATGAAATTTGGTATGGAATTAGCTGACACTCTGGATTAACACATAGTCTACTTTTTACTGTGGTAAATAATAATAATAAAAATGTATCACATTAAAATTTCCTAACTGAGTCATTTTCAAAAAAGTTGTACGTAACGAAACCGTCATAACGAAACTTTTACTGTAGGGCTATATGTACACACTATAAGTTTTAATATTAAAAATTCATAATAAGCTAAAACATTAAAAATTTACCACTATTATCCACTTTTCACTCATTTTTGCTTTGGTGAAAACTTAAAAGAGCTACGCTGCGATCGCCAACCCTTTTTTCAAGCGTGGTAATTACGGAAATACCCCCTTAGAATGTTTGTTCCTGTGGAAATCTGTTGGGGATACCCTATGTCGAACAGTGGACTTCTTTCTGTTGAATTAAGTTGATTAAATTAATTGAATTAGGTAGCTGTATCTAGTTCGTTTGAACTGTAATGTACACATGGCTTTATGTGTAACGAACCCGTAAATTCTAATAATTCGTAAAGAAATGCAACGAAACTGTAACTTTTTCAACAAAATGTAACTAAACTGTGAGAGAAAAATAACCTAAATTGTGTAATATGACTTCACAAAAACGTTATTTTCAGGTAAATGTGTATATAAAAAGGATTAATACATTCAAATACACAACATATTTAATTATCACTTATGTACCCGTGCTAGTTCCGGTAAAAAATGTCCATGACGTTGCAGTAACGAAACCGTAAACACAGGATCCGCCAACAACGACCGGCGAAAAAATTATAATTGAGAGGCCAAGACGGTTTTCTAACAGCCTATCAGAAGCGCGAATGTTTCGGCATTGGTAATTATTAGGAACGCGTTCAGAAAATTCAAAAATTCTTAGTGAGTTATTGTTTTGAAACTGTCTGTTACGAAACTGTAATTTTTTGCGACATGTTAATTTTGTATTATTACTTTATATTTTTGTATTAGATTATGCTTATTTTCATAAAATCTATACAATTTGAACATTACATAATGAGATAAAAATTTAATGAGTGCTCTAAATAAACAAAAAAATATAATTTTAGGCGAAAGAAAAAAAAAGACCAGTGCGACACTTGCAATTTGTATGGTGAGAAAAAAAAACGTTTTCAGAAATTGGAATATTTCACCATAAATAAATGCACATTATCACAGATAATGATTATGTTCGTATGCAGAATAAGATTTCCACCTAGTAAAACCTCAGAATTAGAAAATACGATCATAAAATTGGGATTTATGTGGGATCAAACTTTTGCGACACGTTTTTTTTAATGCCATGTACAATTTTTTTGAAAATGAGTCAACTAGGAAGAACCTGTATCTATGTAGAGTACCCCTAACACTTACAAATATGAACAATACACTCAGACCTGAACCATTACATATCATTAAATGATGTATCATCCTGTGGTATCATCCCATACTCCGTAATAGGCTGTGCTTACCGCCGTAATGGGCTTCAAACTTTTTTTTGCCGCCGTAATAGGAATTCCGAATTGTCAGAAAAAATATTTATTTAAAATTAATTATCACTCTAGAATAAATAAAACGACAACTGAAATAGAAAATATAATTATCATGAGTGTCAAAAAAAAATTCAAATATCTGCTAAAATATTTAGAAATGCTTAATTTCTAACCCTACTTTAAAATGTCGTCAAAACGCGCCGTAATAGGGCATGTTACCCTACCTAACGTTGTTGGCAATTAATGATGATCAAGATTACAAATGGTGACGCAATCATGGTTGAGACTGACTTGCAGAAGGAAAAAATGATCTATCTAGACTAAGTACCTGAACACGACCTGAATGAACCTAGTAAACTTTATTGATACTTTGAAGTCTGATTTCCTTGATGTCGGCTGTGTGTTGTGGTTCCATTAAGTACCTTTTGTTTCATTAAATCAATATATATAAAACTCTTCCGTTACTGACTGACTGACTGACTGACTGACTGACTGACTGACTGACAGACAACGCAGAGCCGAAACTACTGGGCGTAGCGGGCTGAAATGTTGCATGTAGGTTCCTTATGGAGTGTAGGTGAGCACTAAGAAGGGATTTCCCGAAATTCCCACGGGAACGGGAAAAAACGGGAATTTTGTGTTTATGAGAAATCTGCGCGGGAAAAACCGCGGGGCAGCCTCTAGTTCTAATATAATTTATGTTAACGGATTTAAATCTTTAATTTTATGCTTAGGAAGGTAAGTGTTAGGTGCTGATGCTGATAAATAAAACTAAGCATAGGTTTTCAGATGTGCCTTACCTTTAAAGCACCCGCAGACAGCGTGCGGTCAGGAGTTAGACTTCAGAGTTCTGTCTCTGTGTTCTGGTGGACTGCCCAATGTATGCGTTGTTGAGGGCTCAGTAGGAACATTTGAAAGAACGCAGAAATATACTCGGAACTCTGAACTCCTGACACTAACTCTGTCTGCGCGCGCTATTAAATACCTCGATCAAATTAGTGGGAACAGCAGTTAATTTGAGTTTTATATAATTCACTAGAAAAATGTAACAAGGCCAGTTTGTGTTTAGTAGCGTAGTGAACGTCTCATCTAGAGTATGTACACAAAATGCAGTGTTCACTGAGATAGTGGCCTATCGCGCTATCATCACTGCGCGACGCAGCCTGCTACTTTAATTAATAATTAATACTAAAACTGAAAGTGTCCTAACTAGGCTTTACGATATTTTTCGACCAGTGCCCAGTGCTGATGATGCTAGTTTAAATACTAGTATGGAAGTTGAGATCACCGACTTGCTGAGGGGAACACACGAAAAAGAAGTGAGTGCCTTATCTTTGTATTATCATTTTGCTTTAAATTGGATCAGATAATTTAGAAAAGGGTTTTAGTACCCGTAACCTGTAAAGAGGAAATACTTTCAATAAGTAAGCGTTTTTTGTACAATGTTCTAAGACGGTGTAACACCGGTTTTTCTGTATTGCAAAATAGCTCTTGTGCTTTGGTGATACAGTCTTGGGCGCACGAGACAAATCTGTTACGCTCTCCTAGACCGCCACTGTACATACTTGTTGCTTTATGGATGAACGAAAGCCAAAGTATTGGCTTGGTCTACCTCGAGCCCCTAGGTAGATCACTCAGGTGCATTAAGTTATACTAATCAGTGGACCGAAAACCCCCAGAAGTTCAATAGGTTTGGCAGTAAGAATATTCTTTATAGTGTAGTTTACACAAAACATATCTAAGATGCTGTTGAACACAAAAACTAGTCATAAGAAGTAACATATTTATTTTCTTAAAATAATGGAATCACTCGTTTATTTCTTTCAAACAAAACCTCGTATCGAAATTCCAAAAAAAAAACAACCAATCACTTTGATTACAAATGAGATGTTTCTATGATCAGATTAAATTATCTCCGATTAGATTTTTGATGCTTTGAAATGTAGTATTATCTCAAGGAGCACGTTGTCAGCCCTAAGTAACACTAGTGCTAGTGACCTACATAGAGGTTGGATGCCTTCTCTCGATATGCGATCGTTTAGACAACAATATCAATTTCATGAAAATACTTTTTACGTGCTTTGCTCTTCCGCCAGTATATTTACAGAAATACATACTTACTGTGGTTCCGTCCAAACAAGAATCTTTCGTTATAGAGCCGTTTGGTGGACACCCCTGAACTACCACGCCTCTCGCAGTATAGGATCCAAAAAGTGATACCTTGTATCCTATATTGAATAAATAATTTTTGAATTTTGTTTCGGACAGTCCATGATGATGATGGCCATTGAACTATTATTGAGGTAAAAATGGAACAATACAATGTATCTTTTTTTTAAACTGTAAAGAATAGGACTTCACCCGCCAAATATACCGGTGAAAGGATTTCGTGTAGGTACAAATAAATTAATAGTTGATAAGTAAGATATTTTCTCACACCCATTAAATAAACTCACGAGCCGCCTCTGATGATGGGTACAATAACGGGCCCTGTTTTGTATGTATCCCCTTGGGTACGCATCCCTAAATATGTGCAGCATATGATTATCATGAGCAGGCGAACTGGCGTACCTACAGAGCTAATTGGTCAGTCTCAGCTAAATTAGACATCTCGTGCGCGCCCGCATGCGCCCGCGTTTCTACTTGCCGACCGCTCGACGCAAGAAGTAAGAAGAAATTTTGCATTTTTTACTGAGATTTCAGCTGTGGACATTCTTAATAGAGGGTAGCCTGCATTCGATAACATCGCATTATGCTGAGTTAGTTAATTTTTTTATAGGCATCCAACACTTATTCTCACTCAGGTCATTGATTATGAATTGTACAGTCACGGACTAGGAGGCCGTAACAGATTTGTCTATGGTTTCGTCAGCCCTAGACTGTATTGCCAAAGAACAAGAGCTATTTTGCAATACAGAAAAACCGGAAGTGTTACACCGATCGTGTCCGCCATCACTGTACTTATAAAAACATACACTGTAAACATAACGAATGATAATTTCTTTTTACAAAAAGAGACCCGCATTCAACGAACTGCAACAAAGATAATCTGAGAACTTCCTCTTTTTCGAAGTAGGTTAAAATAGGTACTAAAACCTTCTCCTGAATGTAACAAATACATTACTGAAAACCGCATCAAAATCGGCTCAGCCAAACGCGAGATAATCGCGGACAAACATACATACATACATACAGGTCAAACTGATAACCTCCTTTTTTGAAGTCGGTTAAAAAGAAGTATAGACGCTCGAATATTTTGAAGCTTGATATGATGTTGTCTCGCTTTCTTGGTGCTCATGCTAGCCGCATTCTCCCAAAAAGCTTCAGCTTCAGCTGCAGTCACGACATATCCTGCTCTATTTTTAAAGCCCAGTCGGCAACGTGGACGGCACGTGTTTTGAAGCAAAAAGTTTTAAGTTTGTAACTTTATTTAAAGCAAAATAAGGGCCTCAAAATAATTTCACATCATAATCACATTCAATTCATAATCACATCTTGTTCATCTTATTTTGTACTAGTCGACCCGGCGAACTTCGTACCGCCTAACCTTTTACTATTTTGTGCATGTATCTATATATATAAAATCCAAATACCACTGATCTACTCACTCACTCACTCATCATCGCCCAGCCGAAACCGCTGAAGATAGAAAGATGAAATTTGGACAGTAGCTTCTTTACGTGACGTAGGCACCCACTAAGACGGGATTTTGGGATAACTTAACCGGGACGCCGTATACAGGGTGTAACAGTTTGTATGAAACTCCTAAACTACTGGGTTTAGAATGTTGAAATTTAGACTGTGGATTCTTTTTGTATCACCAACATCATAAATGGTTTAGTTTTTTTTTATTTTGCCCCTGAGGTCTTATACAGGGTGAAATATGTTTTTTGCTAAAATCAAAACTAATGACACTAGAGACTTGAAATTTTCAAAATAAGCTCCTTATAATATTACAACATCAAATATGATATCAAAACTGCGTTTATTAGTCCTGAAAGCCTTAATACAGGGTGTTAAAGTTTGTATGAAAAACCGAAACCGCTCATTATTTTTCTTAGAAATTGAAGTGGTCGATGTTTCTAGATTGTTGTGGGCGCTAATTACGAAAAAAACGGGACGCCGTATACAGGGTATAACGTCTGGATTTAGAAAGTTGAAATTTACACTGTAGATTCTCTTTGATTCGAAATGGGTGATGTTTCTAGATTGTTGGGGGCGCTAATTACAAAAAGAACGAGACGCCGTATACAGGGTGTAACGTCTGGATTTAGAAAGTTGAAATTTACACTGTAGATTCTCTTTTATTTGAAATGAGTGATGTTTCTAGATTGTTAGGGGGGGTTAATTACGAAAAACAAATGGGACGCCGTATACAGGGTGTAACGTCTGGATTTAGAAAGTTGAAATTTACACTGTAGATTCTCTTTGATTCGAAATGGGTGATGTTTCTAGATTGTTAGGGGGGGTTAATTACGAAAAACAAATGGGACGCCGTATACAGGGTGTAACGTCTGGATTTAGAAAGATGAAATTTACACTGTAGATTCTCTTTGATTTGAAATGAGTGATGTTTCTAGATTGTTAGGGGGGGTTAATTACGAAAAACAAATGGGACGCCGTATACTGGGTGTAACGTCTGAATTTAGAAAGTTGAAATTTACACTGTAGATTCTCTTTGATCCGAAACGGGTGATGTTTCTAGATTGTTAGGAGGGGTTAATTACGAAAAACAAATGGGACGCCGTATACAGGGTGTAACGTCTGGATTAAGAAAGTTGAAATTTATATTGTTGATTCTCTTTGATTTGAAATGAGTGATGTTTCTAGATTGTTAGGGGGGGCTAATTACGAAAAACAAATGGGACGCCGTATACTGGGTGTAACGTCTGGATTTAGAAAGTTGAAATTTACACTGTAGATTCTCTTTGATCCGAAATGGGTGATGTTTCTAGATTGTTGGGGGCGCTAATTACGAAAAACAAACGGGACGCCGTATAACAGTAACAGTGTGTATGAAACTCCTAAACGTCTAGATTCAGAATGTTGAAATTTAGACTGTGGATTCTTTTTGTATCACCAACATTATAAATGATTTAGTTTTTTTTTATTTTGCCTGAGGTCTTATACAGAATGAAATATGTTTTTTGCTTAAATCTAAACTAATGATACTAGAGACATGAAATTTTCAAAAAAGTTCCTTATAATACTCAAACATCGAATATGATATCAAAACTGCGTTTATTAGTCCTGAAAGCTTTGATACAGGGTGTTAAAGTTTGTATGAAAAACCGAAACCCCTCATTATTTTTCTTAGAAATTGAAATGGTCGATGATTCTAGATTGTTGGGGGAGCTAATTACGAAAAAAAAACGGGACACCGTATACAGGGTGTAACGTCTGGATTTAGAAAGTTGACATTTACACTAAAGATTCTCTTTGATTCGAAATGGGTGATGTTTCTAGATTGTTGGGGGCGCTAATTACGAAAAACAAACGGGACGCCGTATACAGTGTGTAACAGTGTGTATGAAACTCCTAAAATGTCTGCATTCAGAATGTTGAAATTTACACTGTAAATTCTCTTTGCATTAAAAACATCATAAGTAGTTTTTTTTGCCCCTGAGTTCTTAAGTTCATATAAAGGGTAAAACAAGTTTATCGCTAAAATCTAAACTATTGACACTGGAACTTGAAATTTTCTAAATAAGTTCCTGTTAATATTAAAACATCAAATTTGGTATCATAATTGTTTTCATAGTTACTGGAGTCCTTGATACAAAGTTTTTATGAAAAACCGAAACCGCTTATTATTTTTCTTACAAATCGAAATGGGTGATGTTTCTAGGTTTTTGAAATCGTTATTACAAAAAAGACATCATCATTTTAATTTATAAACGCAAAATGTAAATCGATATGTGTGGAGTTTTTTTAAGGATATTGGGGGTTCTGATTACGAAAAAGTAAGAAATTTTAAAATCCAACATGGTGGACATAAAGTTTAATTATAAAGGGGCGTCCTCTTAGTTAATGCGGACGCTGATACAGAGGTTTAACAGTTTGTATATATGAAAATAAAAATGGTTGTTGAAGTATACTGGATAAGAGTCGCGCAAGACCAATATACAGCAGTGAACGTCTATCGGTAGCGAACGACGATGATGATGAAAGTAGACGGAGTATACCGGGTAGATGAACTGGGTTTTTTTTGAAGCGTCAGAGTATGCATATAGGCTAAGGTTAGTTTGTGTATTCAGAAAAACGGATATTAAAGCTTGCAGCCCACACAGCTAAAGATTTTTGTATTGTAAAAGGAAACTGCTTGGTATTGATTTCTTTAGGGGTTTGGATTAGAAATTATAAATGATTTCCTGATATTTCTGAGTATAACCACAGATTAGAGAGTATAGCAAAACAAATGAACAAGTAAATTAAATTTATTATAAAAATGCGCTTGCGAAGCTGCGGGCAAAAGCTAGTTATACTTATAAACCTTCCTCTTGAATCACTCTTATCTATTACAAAACAGCATCAAAATCCGTTGCATAGTTTTAAAGATATAAGCATACATAGGGACAGACGCGGAAAGCGACTTTATTTTATACTATGTATATTGATTGACTATGTATTGATTAACAGACTTTTTGAAATTGTTATGAATTTTATGTGGCCTAAAAGGTTTTCTTTGAGCGTGGTCCGAAATTTATAGGATTAGTTAGTACCTAGGTGTAGAAGAGAAGGAAGAAGTAGATAGATAGAGAAGGAGATCGCAACAACTGGTCTCAAATGGCGGGACCTGGAGGAGGCAGCCCAGGACCGTATAAAATGAACTTCGAGCCCTTTGCCCCCTGATGAGGGGCTATAGAAAGAAATCGTCATCATCAGTTAGTAGTTTTAGGTACAGTGGAGGTCTAGGAGGCCGTAACAGATTTGTCTATGGTTTCGTCAGCCCTAGACTGTTAGTATTACCAAAGAACAAGAGCTATTTTGCAATACAGAAAAACCGGAAGTGTTACGGCGGCCTAGACCGCCACTGTATGACTGTATATTAGGTGACAATGTTTACAATGAGATACTTGACGGCGTTGGCGTTGTAAAAAACTAATGAGTTTATTAGACGCTAATAATTTTCCCGTAGCTTAGTTAAAAAATGGAAAGTTAACGTGGCCAAAATATTCTAAACTAGCTGGCTCGGCGAACTTCGTTACGTACGCCAAAGAACTTAAGATATGTACTATTATAAACACTTGGCTCTATAGACTATGTTCTTTTGACTGCCTAGAATGGGCTATTAAAATGAAAACAACAACAACAAACCACCAACTGTCAAAATATGTAAACAACGGAAAAAATGCACCTTGGGCTGCATTATTCGAGTTTAGGTAAGGATCCCTAATTATTTTGAAAATCTCATATAGCCTATGTCACTCGGGGATAGTGTAGCTTCCTACCAGTGAAAGAATTTTTTAAATCGGTTCAGTATTTCCGGAGCCTATTCGTTACAAACAAACAAACAAATCTTTCCTCTTTATAATATTGGTATAGATAATGGGGGCCAAATTTGTGACGGACGACGGATGATGGATACTGCAGAACAGTTAAGTACTAAATGACTGAATCCGCCGTAGTTCATTATGAAAATATGTAAATGTGAAGAAAGCTAGGAAACTATAATGTAGGAACGTAGCAAGTGGCGTTCATTGATCTCTGCCTAGCCCTCTGGGAATGCGATGCAAGTCGACGTTTGTACCTGTGTACCCGAATATTTGTACAGCCGCGACTGTGCTGCTCATCATAAAAATGACGTCGTGTCGTCATGGTGCGTGTCGTCTTCGACAGTCCGACACCTCAGACAAGTCAAGACATCAAAATGATGGAACGTTCGTTCAGTCGGTCGGGCGCAGTGCGCAGGCGTGACGTGACAAGAGTTAAACTATGCTGCGCGCGCAACACTTTCGAACACAACTATACTGAAAGACAAAAAAAAAAGCGCCGTTATTAAAATTTACGTGAATTTATACTGTGATCGATATTCTTATAAAATTCTAAAATGGTGCACCAAGTGGAGGGCAAGACTGAGGTGGGTGTCTGTTCACTATAAGTTTGTTATTCTTGTCTGTTTTTATAGCGCCACGCGAATTTGTTAATGTTGATTTCTATCTGTGTTTTTATTTTAGAAATATCTGTAGCGAGCTATTTTTATATTTTGGTCAATTGCATTGTTAATTTTGTGTGTTCTATATCGAAGAAACTAGCGAATTGAAATATCAGATTAGACTCCAAAATTAATTTTCAGACCCGCAACCAGCAACTTACCTGCAACTATTATGTTGTTTGTCCATAAAAATTAAATAAATTTCAAAAATAAACTAAGTAAGTAAGTACCTTAACAAACATTACTTAAAATTGATCCATATTTTAATTTAATTTAGGAGACGCCACGTATTATGATTTATGTAAACCTAATGGATAATATAAGAGAGAAATATGCCGGGAACGCCAATTTCAATTTATTTTTATTTTTTGCAACAGTTTTTTTTATTTTGATGCTTTGTTTTAAATTGTTCGATCTGAAACACCTACCCATAATAGATTAAAATGGATTTAATTTAGCGGAATCGTGTTCTCACTACTTTTCACGGATAACTGAGAAAATAATTGATTTAGAACTTACACTGAAAACTTTTATTTTACATAAATTTTAAAATGTTACTAGTGGGCACCGCGGCTTCGCCAGCGCATTTTCCCTTATTACATAAAATTCCCAATTTTCCCTTCAGAATAACGGTATAAAAGTAGCCTACCTTTCTCAGGCTCTAGACTATCCATATACAAAATTTAATTTAAATCGGTTCACTAGTTTTCCCAGGAAAACGAGTCAGACAGATAGAGAGACAGACAATGGAAGTATGGTTATGGTAAACAACGATTTAGTTAAGATTTGAATCAAAGATGGGACACTAATAATTTGATACTTAAGAGTACTTGATTAGGTATTGTTCTAGGTTCATTTCATGCTAATTAATCAAAAATGATGCTCAAGGAAAACAACAGAAGAGTCTTCGAGTGCGCTTTGTTCGCGTTTTATCATCTGCAGAGTGTTGCGTTGTTGCGCGCATGCGCGTGACTTCATTTATAATAGATTATAACTAATTTCAGGTTTTTAATTTCATTTGTATGAAACAGGTACTTAAAGTACAGCTAACTCTAATTGCAATCCCAATTTCCCTCCAATTTAGACTTTATTTCGTACTTCCTAGACGAATAGCTAGATGTAAATAATTACTTTTTTGGAAAAAAAAGAGTAAAAAAACACCTTTTTCAAAGTACCTTAGACAAAAAACGAAAACCTCTTACTACTTAATACTTTTCTTAAAACCGCATCAGAAACCGTTCCGAAAAACGCGAGATAATAATCGCTGACAAACATACATAAGGGTCGAACAGAGAACCTCATTTTTTTCAATTTCGGTATAAATATATAGGTTTAAGTTTTCGTAGGTGTGTATCTAGTATCTACTTGCTCCAGTAAGCTACATTTCCGAATCCCTGCTGCTTCATAATACCAACAATAAAGTTAACTGGCGTTATAAAAGAGGATACACAATCCGATGTGATAATATAATACACACAGCGAGCGAAATTGTATGAAAGTGAACGGGGACTCTCACTTTTCAAGGCTAAACCAACATTCAACATTCAACCAACTAACCTAACCGACCGACCATACTCTCTGTTTGAACATGAAATTTATTCTTTACTTGCTGTCCCGGCGAACTTCGTATCGCACAACTTGTATGAGACAAGGAAATTGTACTTTTACTCACTGCCTCTCAATTTTTCCATATTTTCTTACCTTTTAAACCATCCCTGGACTAAGTAATACGAACATTTCAAAACTAAAATCAGCTAACTCGGCCCGGCCGTTCTCGAGTAGCGAGACTAACGAACCAAGATTCATTTTTATATATATAGTAGACTAGCCGTGCCCAGCAGTGTTACCAAATCGTTGGTAACACTGCTGGGCACGGCAGTAAAAAGTATCCTATGTGTTAATTCAGGATGTCAGCTAACTCCATAGCAAATTTCATTGAAATCGCTCCAGCCGTTTAGACGTGAAGAAGTAACAAATAACACACTCACAAACTATCGCATTTTTAATATTAGTGAGACTATTTACCTTTGTATCTTTCTAACATTTTTCAAAATTTCAAATTTAAATTGTTAAAAAGTCACTAAAACCGGATCTAAAGTTTTATTGCAATAACGGTAGACGACGATCTACAAACATAATGAACTTTGAATGGCAGAAATTTGTTTGACTTCCTATTTCGTTCGCTAAATACTTAAAACTAGTCGATTCGACAAACTTTGTACCATACCGCTCAACATTTATACCATGTTGTGTATGTTTTATAAATATAAGAGCTTTCCCGGCTTACTTCGTTACGCCATAGAATATAAGATACTACAAAAGACTTGGCTCTATAGACTATGTTCTTTTGACAGCCCAGAATGGCCGAATAAAAAGCAAACAACAACAACAAACCACCTGTCAAAATATGTGAGCAACGGAAAAAATATTGCACCTTGGGTTATATTATTTGAGTTTAGGTAAGGATCCTTATTTTTTTTGAAAATGTAATATAGCCTATGACACTCGGGGTTAATGTAGCTTCCTACCAGTGAAATAATTTTTCAAATCGGTTCAGTATTTCCGGAGCCTATTCGTTACAAACAAACAAACAAACAAATCTTTCCTCTTTATAATATTGGTATAGATAAATATTACTATTAAATCACTATATCTATTAAAAAAACGCACATAAAAATCCATGCGTACTTTTAAAGATAAGGAAACATACACACAGGCAGCGGAAAGCGACGTTGTTTTATAATATCTAGAGTATACAGGGTTACTGGTAAGTAGACCAGACCATTTCAGGAGGTGATAGTAGGGGTCATTACCAATCATTTTAGACCTCAGGTACCCAGGTCAAAACCCAACAGTTTCCGAGTTATTGAACTTTTTCGTTTTTTTCAAATCATCGTCACCTTGAGAACATTTTTTTAAATTAGGATGTTTCTTTTATATTCTACTAGTCGACCCGGCAAACTTCGTACCGCCTAACCTATTACTATTTTGTGCATGTATTATACTTATAAACCTTCCTCTTGAATCACTCTATCTAATAAAAAAATCCTTATCAAAATCCGTTGCATAGTTTTAAAGATATAAGCATAATAGGGACAGACGCGTGAAGCGACTTTATTTTATACTATGTATTGATTAATTATTTAAATAAGCAAAACTTAAGTGCTCCAATTATTGGCAATGACCCCTTTTTTTAACGGGAGGAAATGCTTAAATCGCATTTCCCGACGCTCGGGGGAGCGTCACTATCACCACCTATGAAATTGTCTGGTCTACTTACCAGTAACCCTGTATGTTGATATTTAATGAACATATACATGTTGTAATCTTCTTCTTACTTAAACATCAATTCCTTTTCTTTTAAAAGGTTTTTCTGATTAACAATGCCGTTTTTCTGATTAACAAGCGCCGGTGCTGGAACTCGCATTAATTTGATAAACAATCCATTCTAATAGTTTTTTTTTACTATAACATTTATTGTATATCTAAAGCAGTTTATAAGATCGAGATACAGTGGCGGACACGACCGGCGTAACATTTCCGGTTTTTATGTATTGCAAAATAGCTCTTGTTCTTTGGTAATACAGTCTAGGGCTGAAGAAACCATAGACAAATCTGTTACAGCCTCCTAGTCCGTGACTGTACCTAATACATGCTAGAGACATGCAATTCTATTTGTTTAGGATTACTTTTTAACCGACTTCAAAGCTGTTTGGCTGCTCCGTGGCTCCTGTGCCGTGTGCCGAGTAAGCGTGTGCACCTGGGTTCGATTCCCGGGCGGGGTGAATATTGATATGATGAATATCGATGTTTGTTTCCGGTCTAGGTGTAATGTTCGCGTCTGTGTATGTTTCGGGTACCCTAAATACAGGTTCTTCCTAGTTAGGGGCTCTGAGTGTGATGTAAAAACCGATTTTGATGCGGTTTTCACAAAAGAATTTTTACATTCAGGAGAAGGTGTTACTGTTATTACCTACTTCAGAAAAGAGGAAGTTCTCAGTTTATGTTTGTGTTATTTTATTGAAGGCTAAAAATATTATGTCTATCTTAGATCTATCTCCCTCGTGTTTTATGTTAACAGATTTAAATTATACAAAAGACTTATATAAATATAAAAATTCGTATTATTTACGAACACCTTTCAACGCTAGACCTAATACTTAGCTAGTCCTCACATCACCGACTCACCGACCCCTAGGCAGAGGTTAAATCACTTACCCAAAGGCGTGCCGAATGGATACTTACAAACTAGTTTTAATCTGGGTCCCGAGTTGCATAATGAAGTAATATTGCATACTTAAACTCTGCTCGCGAGGCGACACTTCTACTTTTAAGTTATTTATACAAGCTGACACGGTGTACTTCGTACGGTTGAAATGACTGACTTATGTCAAACAACTAAAAGCGCAAAATTTTCAATGGAACATTTTGTATGGGAATATGAAATTAATGTTTAAGGCGGTAAGTCACGGTATGGCGCGAAATTCAAATTTTTCGCGTTTTTTAATTATTCTGGCGAAAGTATATAATAAAGTTTTAATGAATTCGCGTATGTAAAAAACCATATCTCACATTATAATACAACGTTTTTCGAAGACAGAGCTACTAATTTTGTGTCTAAGGACCTAACTTGATTTTTGGCCTTTATGTCCTTAGGCACAAAATCAGTAGGTCTGTCTTCTAAAAACGTTGTATTACAATGTGGCAAATGGTTTTTTACATACGCGAATTCATTAAAACTTTTTAAAATATGTATACTTTCGCCAGAATAAATAAAAAACACGAAAAAATTTGAATTTCGCGCCATAGCGAGAGTTACCACCTTAAGCGAGACTAACGAACCACGATTCATATTTTTATAATATATAGTAGAAAAGAGAGATGAAGTAAGATAGAGTAAGTAAGTTAGATTAAGTATGACATTTTTTTATTATATATGTTTATATTTAAAAAAACAATAAGTAAAACAATATCAGAGTAACTGGGTCAATATTTATTTCTTCGGAAAGTTCGGATAATATATACTATATACATTTCATAAGATAATAATATGATCAATAGAAGCAGCGGCAGCGTTCAAAAGGAACATATTTAGATCAATAATTGAAAGGCTATTGCCCCGCCAAATAAATTACTTGCAATCAACTGAATCCAATTGTCTCAACTGTTCATTTCTGCCTAGTTTCTGCTCTATTCGTACTATTATCACTAGTACATACTTCTATACCAATATTAAAAAGAGGAAAGATTTGTTTGTTTGTTTGTAACGAATAGGCACCGGAAATACTGAACCGATTTGAAAAATTCTTTCACTGGTATGAAGCTACACTATCCCCGAGTGTCATATAGGCTATATTAGATTTTCAAAAAAATTAGGGATCCTTACCTAAACTCAAATAATATAACCCAAGGTGCAATATTTTTTCCGTTGTTTACATATTTTGACAGGTGGTTTGTTGTTGTTGTTTGTTTTTTATTCGTCATGCTGGTCAGTCAAAAGAACATAGTCTATAGAGCCAAGTCTTTTGTAGTATCTTATATTCTATGGCGTAACGAAGTAAGCCGGGAAAGCTCGTAGTACATAATTAAAAAACAAAGTCGCTGTCTGTCGCTATAAATGTACAAC